>JACEGR010008925.1:0-31704 GCA_014170235.1 Listronotus bonariensis
AACATCAGTAGAAATTTCTGTACCCAGTTCTTTTTCCCACCATTAACTTTGGAAGATGAAATTATTTCTACATCTAAAGGAAAGGCCGAACTATTTGCTGAAACAATTTGCTGCCAATTCAACCCTTCATCCACCTGTCAATCATCCAATTCCAACTGTTCCCCCAGTTCCTCACAAAATGCCCAATATTATTTTTAAGGTAAAACACATTAAGCGTATCCTTTCTTCTCTTAACACCAAGAAATCGTCTGGGCTAGATGGAATACCAGCAATCGTTTTAAAAAAATGTGCTCCTGAACTTGCACCTATTTTAACCCGGCTCTTTCGAATTTCTTATGACACGGGTATATTTCCAGACAGCTGGAGAGCTGCACGTGTCCAGCCTATTCCCAAGAAAGGATCTAAATCTCTTCCATCCAACTATAGACCTATTTCACTGCTCTCAATGCTTTGTAAAGTAATGGAGAAATCCATTAACTCGCAAATTCTCAGGTACTTGGAAAAACATAAAATTTTACATGACAGGCAATACGGATTTCGTCACAAGAGATCTACAGCAGATCTTCTTTCCTTCGTTTCACACAACTGGAACAAGTCTCTTGAGTTTCTAGGTGAGTCCCAGATCGTTGCTCTTGATATATCTAAAGCTTTCGACCAAGTCTGGCATGACGCGCTTCTTAATAAACTTCCCTCCTACGGTCTTCCAACTAAACTCTGCTCTTGGCTCTCCAGTTATCTTTCTAATCGACGTATATCAGTCATTGTTGATGGCCACTCTTCAAGCTTTCACGAAATTAATGCTGGAGTGCCTCAGGGTTCAGTACTAGCACCAACTTTGTTTCTTCTTCACATCAACGACCTTCTTTCTTCCACAACCAATCCCATTCATAGTTATGCTGACGATAGTACCCTTCACTCCACTTTTCAGGTTCCCAAACCAATCTCTCAACCCGACTTGGAAAGCAAACGCAGAGCGATGCAGATATCTCTTTCACAGGATCTCAATTTGATATTGGATTGGGGCGCCAAAATCTCGTTCAATTTAATGCATCCAAAACACAATCGTGTTCCTTGTCGCGAAAAAATCATCAAACACTCATCCTTTGCTTATGAGTGGCCAGGTTTTGCAGAGCGGGGACACATTTAACCTTGTGGGCATCACATTTGAGAATAACCTTAACTGGCATAAACACATTGTATCTATAGCCACCGCGGCTTCAAAAAGCTTGGATTTCTTTTCCGAGCCAAAAAGTATTTTTCCGCTTCTAATTTATACACTTTGTATGTGTCCCAAATTCGACCCTCTCTGGAATATTGTTCTCATGTTTGGGGAATGGCATCCCCACAACTCTCAGCATTCTTGATGCCATTCAAAGAAGGGCTGTTCGTCTTATTAATGATCCTTTACTTACCCAAAGACTTCCTTCTCTTGCTCATCGTCGAGCTGTGGGAGATCTATCGCTCTTCTATAGATACTTTTACGGCTTCTGCTCCGACGAATTGTCCAGTATAGTCCCCCTCTTGCAGTTCCCAACAGAGAAACTCGTGGTGCCGCGCGTATGCATCCCCATACAGTTCAATTGGACAGGCCCCGAACTTCCCATTTCGTTCGTTCTTTTATCCCTAGAGTTTCTAGACTGTGGAACCTGCTGCCTGCGGAGGTCTTTCCTTCCCCCAAATCTTCAAGTTTTTAAGTCCCGTGTTAACAAACTTCCTCTTACCCTGCTTAAGACACCCACGGTACGTTAGTATTTAGGCTTTTGCCTTCATTCCATATTTGGGCACTTTCCTCTAGATTTTAGCATAAAGTAACATACATAACATAACATATAGTAACATTTAAGATAATTTTTTTAATGGCCGTTGTTTTGGTTCATCAGGTCAATTCGGGTAAAATTACTTTTATATACACAATACGCATGCGAAATATCTTGCTTTCTGCAGTTTTTGTTGTGTCTTGCTTTATGCAATTTTTGTCATGTTTGTTTACGTACCGTTTGGAATATAATTTTATAGTGGTCGATCCTTGTACAGGAAGACGTCTGCGGCAGTCCGCGGTTTTGAAAAATGCACTTTTAGAGGAAATTGATGTTAAAAATCATCGTTTTTGCATAATATGGTGATCTGTCAAAGTCAATGATAGTGCTAATATAATAAAAATTCTATGCAAACTACTTATTATTAGTATTTTCTGAAGCTGATGGGTTTAGAAAACTATAACATTACTTATTAATAGTTACAACAAGCAAGACTACCTCCTTTTCCTTACAATAGGCCAATACCAATACAGTATATTTCCTAACTAGTGCTGAAAGTGCCACTTTTTGGAGTTCGGCCAAGCAGTCAAGTGCGGAAAAGGCACTTTTGGCACATGTTAGAAACGCTTTTTTTCTACGAGCGTAAGGAAAACAATAAAACCAAATTTCATTATTTTCTTAATATTATTTTAATTCAGTGCTACCTAATACCCTACTTGTACTTATTATTAATGTTGTGAATTAACATTTTTCATTGCGAATCTCTAGGATTTGGTTCAAAATTTTTGTACATTTCCGCACTATTACGAAAAAGTTAGGTACACTTTCAGAACTAAAATGCGTGCGGAAAAGTAAACATTTTCGCACGCGAGTAAGAAAAAATGTAACTGTCGGAATTATTTATTTAGTTTTTAAGTATTACTAAATAACAATAAAAATATTTTTATCAGAGTACGTGCTTACCCGACTACTTAATAGATACTTATAGATATTTAAGTGCCTTTTCTTAACCTTTAGTGGAAAATAATTCTGCAGAAATTTATAGGAAATACATACGTAAAAATATCGTTTTTGTGCTTCGTCATAGCAAATACTCCGACGAATAAACGTGAAAGGCAAAAGTCAACAAGGAATATTTTAAGTCACTTACAAAAATAGAATAGGAACACGCAGTCCGCAATGTATTACGAGTAAACCACAGCTTTTTGGTGTAGGGGTGGCCAAAAAAATATGGAGGCATAAAATTTTGAACAGCAAAAAACCTTTTTTATACTTCTAAGGATGTCTCATGTAATTTTGTTTTTGTTTTCTATCCCGCAATAATTTTAAAGAGCAAAAAAGGCCTGAAATAAAAAAATAACTTACCTATTTTTCTTTCTGTGGTTACACTGTAACAAATAACTTCCAATATTTAAATATCAAATTAAAACTATTAAGAATCCATCCACCTGCTCATTTTTTATGAAAGCCGTCGAAAAGCTAAATTAATTTGATGTTACCGACGGCATTTACTTTTTTATTGGTAGATGCCGACGTCTGATGGTAATGCTTATAAAACTACCAAAAACGCCGAAAATTTATATTATACTATTATTATACTTTACCTTCAAGGTTTCGTCTAATATGAGAGTTTTTGTGTGGTTTTCAAGATTATCTATCCCTTGTATAATAGAAAGTATGCAAACGCCAGTCCTTAGCAAGCAATTTCTTTATCTACCTTTCTAATCTTTTTTACCATATTTGCAATTTTTGAATATTTCACAAAGGCTAACAAACTAACAACGTGTGTCTAAAGGTAGGCAAGGGAATGGGACTTAAAGATTGGATGGAAAAGGAAAGACCTCCGCGGGTAGCAGGTTACTCTATGACTTTGGGAATAATGGGACGAACAAAGTGGAAAGTCTTGGGCTTCTGAAGTTGGACCGTAGAGGGGTGCACACAAGGGAGGCACTACAAGTTTTTTTAAGGAATTGCAATACTGGCGTCCTAAGCCAAAAAGACGCATCTCAATATATTTTAGATTTATATGTTATGGCTCTTAAGGACGCTAGATACTATGTTTAACTTATCTCCTTAGCAAAAAAGACGCATTTTAACTTCATAATGCCTAAAAATTGATAACAAAATTGGACGCCTTAAAAAAAAACATAGAATCCCAATCGGATTCGATGCATCTAAATTTCCTACACCAAGTTGAAATATTCAGCAATTTTAGGCGTTCAACCAATTATAACCGCGGTAATAATTGGTGACAACTTTGACATATAATACATTGTTTAAACGTCAACATAACCGATTGGTAAATACCGTTTTATAATTGGTTCTTCGCCTAAAATTGATGATTGAGATGGGTTTTTTTGGCTTAGGATGGCAGAATAAAAGAAATATCTACCTTGATAAGCTTTAAGCTCCTGCTAAGTATATAAAACTTAAAAAGCTCAGTATCACCCAAATTTTTAGCATAGGTTTTGATAGTAAAAAAAAGGTACACAGATTAGGGATTTAATTTTACTCAGTAACTCAAATTTAAGCGCAATTTTTAGATCAGAGGCTGATATTTTGTTTTTTTTTATATAAACTTGCCGCCCTATTAAACTGAATTCGTAGTAGTCGCCCCAGTGCGCACTAAGCTCGAACTCTGGCAGTGCAGTGCAAATTTTCATATTCACGCAAAAGAGTCCCATATAAAAATTTTTTGCCGCCAAGGCATTCGCAAAAAGGTATCAAAAGACATCAAAATGGGCAATTGGCCGTTATTGGGCCACGTGTTGCAGAAAATGTGATGGCATCCATCATTAATAAGTTATGATGAAAAAACGCGTTTAGGATGATGGCATCCATCATTAATAAGTTATGCTGAAAAAATGCATTTAGGATGATGGCATCCATCATTAAAAAGGTTTTGGCAAAAATATACCTTTTAGATGATGGCATTACATAATTTTTTTCCCTATGACAATAAAATGCATTTTTTACCGTCCAGGGAACTAAAATGTGCATAAATGTGTGTTTATGGTCAGGGTGTCCCATATAAAATTAAATACTAAAATTTTGAAAAACCATAGGAGATACAATTAAAATACTAAAAAAATACAATTCACTGAACAACTTCTGCATTTAACTTTTTCTTGAGAAATTGCTATTATTGACTTCATTCCCCTAACGAGAATAATAATATTTCCCACCGTACGTAAATAATTATAATAAAAAACACTTAGGTAAATAATGAGAATAATTCTCATATCAAAATTTGACACATGACAAATTTTTATATAAATAAAGCCAATCTAAAAATTTCTGATACATTTAACAAATTGTTAGGAAATTATTAATGCCACCCTAATCTGACAGTTTTCCATGACCGTCTGTAACGCTTCAAAGCAATCAAATTACCGGTTCCGGTGCTTTTTACTGTAGTCTTTGGAAAATAATTCTTTTAGGTTGGTTTTAATAACTAGAACTACCCATGACCACCCTAAGGTGACAGTTTTCCATGACCGTCTGTAACGCTTTAAACCAATCAAATTACCGGTTCCGGTGCTTTTTACTGTAGTCTTTGGATAATATTTCTTTTAGGTTGGTTAAAATATTATATTTTTAAATAAAAATATATTTAAATATTGTTTTTTTTGCTCAAATAAAACGAAATCTTTTGTAATATTCAAGTTTCAAGGACGTGAACATTTTATGCATCACGTGACTTTTATTGTTCGTTGATTGGTCGGACGGATGCTGGTTTTTATGAATGTTGCGAACGCTTGAAACTTGAAGTCGGGTTCGGGAAACATCGACGCTATTTGATCGACGTAAGATTTCGGTGGCTAGGAATGTTATGATGTTCGAGGAAAAATATTCTTCCAAACTAACCAGCCTGTTCGCGCGCTCCTTTGACGTCAAAAAATCGACAAGCTCTGAATCGCCAGCAAATAATTCGCCAAAACCCTAAAACGACGTAAACTCTGTCCATACCATAGGTGCGCACAATGTTGCGCGGTATCTGGAGTGGAAAGGCACGGGGAATTGTTGCAAGTCTGAACGCGGTTTTAAATGAACCGAATATAATATGTACCAAGGTTAACTATTTATATTTTCCCAACATTTTCCCACACTTTCATTAGTTTGGCAACAATACCTTTCCGCGAACATAAACACAGTCCATTCGGTGGGTAAACTGTAAAGGTTATTTTCCTTAACAGCATTCTTAAGTCTTAAAGAAATACAGTTTTTTCGGTTTAGTTAATAGGTTGTATCAGTCTTACTCACAGACTTGCCTCATAAACAGGCTCGAAGGCATATTTAACCGTGTATAAGCATGCACAATATTTTTACGAAAAAATAAATTGATTTAGTGCATTTTCTCATAATATTAATAGTACTTAAATAATAAAATATAAATTAATTTAAGATAAGGTGTTGTTTAAAACGAACTCTTAACGAGCCCGCAATTTTAAAAATTCTTATAAAGCCTATCATGGTAATACCCACATGCGATAAAAAGTATTTTACACTTGTCTACGTCATACATCAGCATAACTCAGTCTTTTTTAACCAATAACATATTAAGTAGTTAAGAAAAAAAGGAACAATAAATAATTAAAATAGTTGGGGAAAACCCTTTGGAAACGTCATTTATTTTCTGTTTGTCAATAAACATCTACAATAATAGTTCATTCTATTTAAATCAGTGTTACAAATAATTTAAAAGCTTAGACGAGTATTTCACAATAAAAAACATGAATAACCTAGATAGCATAGAGGTTGTTGAAAGAGATGATCCAATTGGCACTAAAATAATATCCAAAACTACTTACCAGTACGGAAGTCTCAAAGAAAATGTAATTAGATTTAATTTAAATTACCTTACAAGATTTGGGATAACAGGTATTGTTGTGTACGCTTGTTGGATTGCCATTAAAAATTATAACTATTGGTTTTCATGGCACGTAATCTTGTGTACATTTGGGGTAAGTTTACTTTTTGTCTTGATGAATTTATTATTTCAATAAATTTTATACCTACAAAAGGTGAATGCTAATAAAAATTGGAATTTCCGGGGCCGATCCCATTAACGGACCATGTGCAAATTAAAATTGAACGCTCTTACAGGTACTAAAAAAAAAAAGAAAAAAAAAATGTCAACACTTCGTTTTGACCTACAGTATACATGTATTTTTTTTATAGTTCCAAAAACAGTTATTTATTAGAAAAATATCTGTTATCTTAAATAAAAGCGTTCATAAAAATCACATTATTATGTAGTACGGAGAGGCTCAAAATTGACTTCCCAAAATAATAATTTTGTTTTATTTAAAACATTGTACATCATAAAAGGTTATTAAATTTGCCTTATATTTTTTTAAAGTTTATGGTTTCTATGTGAATTTAAAATGTCTTTAAATTAAAAATCGTAGTTAAAATTACCCTATAGGTCTATGATGTAAAAGTTTATTTTAAAAATTAAAAAAGATTTTTTTATTTAACGTTTATATTCTAAAAAAAACTATTTAATTAATGCATTGTAAAAAATATCATAAATTATTTAAAAAATATTTCTTTTAAATTTAATCATAATTTTTATAATAAACTTGAATCGTACGCATTACTTCAATAATCAAGTCGATAAAAAAACTGTTAACTAATTGGTTAGTATGGCCTACTGCAAAATTTTGAATGTAAATTATAAATATTGGGAATTGTGTCGTTGTTTATAAAAATAACCCCGCAGTGTTATATATTTTTGAAAATCTTGTAAAAAAGCAAATTTATTTTTTTGACAAGTATACCATTTCATAAAAAAACAACGGTCAGTATATTCAAAACAATATTATTTGAAATAAAAAACGACGCCACTACACTACTAACTTTTATTTGACAGTTGATAGAAGTGACGTCAAAGGGATCCTTTTTTAAAAAATTATCGTTATTTCTTTAGTGTTTTGTAAATAAGGTGTTAATCGTGTTTACATTTGTGAGTAAATAGAGGAATAAAAAGACTTTAACAATAATTAACAATAAGGTATACTATATTTTAAATTTTAAATTGGACTCCAATGACGTCGATGTATCAGCTGTCATATCAAAGTTGGGCCACCTTCTCGGTAAGCACCTTGCGTTATTCCAAAGCTGAATAATTGAAAACGAAAATTTGACTGCGTTTTAAATTTGAGCTTCTAATTTATCTTTATTTTTATATTTGGCATACGCAGGACGTAGATAAAAAGTATTTGATATTATTATTATTAGCATCTTAGTATTAAAACTTTTGAAATAATTGGCAGTGTATTAAAACGTTTTTTAAAGAAATATTTTTATTTTAGTATGTACCTCTTATGGCTGAATCAATAATGCTTTTCACTGGCGATGAAATTTGGTCCCGCCAGATGACAAGAACGGCAAAATACACTGTTCATGGTATTTTAGTATCCATAAGCCTTGGTATCATTATAGCTGGGGATGCTTTGGTATATCATTATATTTCTCCAGGATATCATTTATACACAGCACATGGAATAACAGGTAAAATATTTTAAATATACTATAAATATATATATATAGGGTGTCCACTGAAAAACCCTAGATTCCCTATGTTAAGCTAACATACCTTTTTTTTAAGAGGATAAGAAGAAAGATACAGGGTATCAAAGTGAAAAATATTTTTAAATTTATTTTTATAGTTTAAATTTAGAAATAATAATATAATAATTGTAATAAAGCTTTGTATCTATTTATTTCTGTTTTTGAACTACTTCGATCCGATGTTAATTTTAATTAAATACATCTAAAACGTTAAAACTTTTTGTGCTTCCCTGTATATATCATCTAAATAGAACAATAAACTCTTTTATGTATAAGGTATTGTAAACATCAGTCTGAGCAATAGGGTGGAGCGAAAAAAATTAAAGTTAAAAATGTTATTTCTAATAGTGCGCAAAAGTTGCTTGTACTATTGTCACAAGAATAAATAATATATTTATTCTTGTGCTATTGTCAAGTATTTTAATATTTTTAATTTTAAAAACCTGAAAAGTTTTTCTGCCGCCTTAGCTGTCTTGATTTTTTTTTTGAATATTTGATTTTTATCGAAATTATTTTAATTAGTTTTTATTTAAAAATAAAATTAGGGTGATGTCATACAAAAAAAAAAAGGTAACCTGAAATGTTACTTATTCTAGGTGAAACATATTTTTGAATTTTAACATCCCATTCTGTCTCCCCAACGCAGCTGTGTTTCACCGGAAAACTCTAATAAGCGTTTACTTTAAAGTGGGTGTTTTTGTTATTGGGGTAAAAATTTAAGGGTTTATTTATAAGCCAACTTTTTAAAAAAGTTTATATAAACATGGGTCTGCAAATTTTTCGTTCTCAAGATACAGGGTGATAGGGCTTTTTTTTTTTTTTTTCACCCTCTCGGGGTCATCCCACCCAGGTCCGACGACCGCCCCCTAGGTGGTGCACTGCAGCCTGAAGGCTTATTGTACCTTGACCCCTACTCCTTCTCATTCACACACCATTCATTCCATAACTTGGATGGTTGTTGCTCGGTCCGCATCCCCGAGCAGCAACACCGTGTGCCGTTGCCCAAAACACCGCTGTCGCCGGACACCCATCCAAATTATGGGCGCGCATTCCACTGCTTAACTCCGGAGATCGACGCTCGCCGATACAACCGAAGCCGCCACAAGCGCGCCTGGGTGATAAGCTTTTGTAAAGGGAATATGAAAATTTGGGCCAAATTAATTTTTTACTTGAAAACCAAGCAAGCCACGTAAAAATATTACTTAACAAAAAAGCTGTATTTTCATTTGCTTAATTTAAATTAAATATAAAAATTGCAAAAAATCAGTGGCTAACATTATTTTTGTCAGAAATACTGGTTTTTGTGAGACCCTAACACGACACTGGACAAGCTAAAGATTTTGATTTAATTAGTTGGCAGGAATGTCGGTCAGGTATATTATTTTTTACATGCGACGTATTTATATAATATACCATGTTTTTGAAGTAAAATATGTTTTGGTGGTTTTTTATTGGACTAATTTAAAGACAAACCTATTCAAAAAAATATGGTAAATTTAAGGCCGCTATGGAAGGGCGTCAGGGGGCGGAATTAAAATATTATTTTTATATTAACTATTTTTGTCTGTGCTGCAATTCTGTAATCTTAGATAGTTATGGGGTCATGGAAAATCTTTTATTTTTGTATTGTTACCTTAAACATTTTTGGTGGCAGAAGATATTTACCGATTTCAACAAATATTTGTTAAAATACTAAGTGGAGTTGTAGGCAACTTTTAGGGGGTATTAGTAGTTAGATCAAAAAACATTTTTTTGAGGCTTTTTCACTCCACCCTACTGAGCAACCGTTTTCTATACCGGTTCAGCTAAATAACTTAACACATAGGCAATGTAAGAAAAGAGCAGTCTAATGTGAATACCCGCATGTAAATATTCTGATTGGATTAGTCACATACATCCTTTATTGTTGCTTTACTGGCCGATATTCCAATACCTACTTCCTTAAACAGTATACTTGCGTTAAAGTTGTTAAGTGCAACCATAAATTGGGTTTATTATATGTGGCAGTGTATTATAAGTTATAAATACATGCCACATCACATTATACGGATGGTTTAATGTATTCTCCCAAATACCTACTACCATATTATACAAGACTAATGATTTAATATCGTATGGAAAGCTAGCATTGTAAAGTGAGCGGAATTCAACAAGTTTTTGCTAAAAATATAGTGCTAATTTAATGCTGATTTAGTATTAAAATTAAAAATTGGACGCTCTTCCCAGGTCCCTGAAAAACGATATAATATGCCAGTTTCAGATAAAGCTAGCATTGTATACATAAAAAAACAATTTTTAAAAACAAAATATATAAGTATATCCATCTATTTTAACCAATCAAATTATCAGCTATAGCACATACAAAATAACTATAGCTATAGTTTTATGGGGTTTTCTTCTTAAATTCCTTAAAATAAACACTTTAAAATCAGTTTATTACCTATTAATTTTATACTCGTTCACCATTTCGTCAAAAAGATCGTATCTAACCTCGATAACTTTGTTTCTATGATTTTTACTTTCATTCGGCATTTTGTGATTGGGGGATTTATTAGTAAACGTGCTCGTTCGATAATTTCTATTCAGTTTCTGTACTCATATTATCAGCACTCGCCGAGTACTAAGATTAATTACATATTTTGTTTTTAAGTTGATTTTTCGTGTACAGGGTGTCCCATTTTGGTTGTCCCTGATGGGAAACTTGGAAACCATAAGAAATATTAAAAATCCAATACCCCATCCTCGAGCTCTTTTTTGGGGAAAACATTTATGGTAAAAACAGATCATCGCTATCGCGAAGCGTTTCAGAGATACAGGGTGATTCTCGATTTTTTCACTTTTTGAAAAGGCCCTGTAGCTTTGTTGTTATTACAGATACGAGAAAACTAATTGCACATTATAAAGACACTTTTTTCCGTAGAATTCAGTGGCGTAGCCAAAAAATTTCTTTTGAGCTGTCATTTTTGACATATGACCCAAACATGTTTTTTTTTTTATTAGGGACACATTATAAATGATTAGGTAATTAAATTGCTTGTTTTTTTCTGATTAAAATAATATATCATAGTAGGTGGTTTATTAAATTGTTTACGTCAAATATTGGAAAAATTATGATTTTAAAGACGCATTGCGGCTTCTATCTGTTTTTAAATTGTTTTATATTTTTGTTTACAGGGTGTACAATAATAAACCAGTTATATTAATTAAACTTAAAAATGTGTGAAGTTTTTTTTAATTTTTGATTTTTCATTATTTTTGTATTTTTTATGAATTCTCCATGTCAACTTTACCAATAGAGCAAAAAAAAAAATTTAAGTCCAAAAAAAATCGAAAAATTTTTGACACACCCTGTATAACTTTGATTTTTATTTTTTTATACAACATTATCATACTAATACAGTACCAAAATTTTTTGCTTCAAATTCATAAATAAGGACGCTATGAATTTTTAAATTTAGATAAACATAAAAATAATTATTTTTAATTTTTTGGGACACACTGTATCATTTATATATATATATATATATATATATATATATATATATCTATATATATAATATTATTCTTCCGTATCATATATATTATCCACCATAATTTCATCCTTATATATTCATAAATAAAATTGTAGGAAATTTTTAAAGTTAAAAATAAAAAAATTCATTTTAATTTTTTGAGACACCCTGTATCATTTTTTTATATATAATAATATTTCTCACCACCACATTTATCAAATACCAAAATTTATTTCCTTTTATTTTCATAAATAAAATTGTAGGAAATTTTTAAATTTTAAAAATAAAAAAAATTATTTTAATTTTTTGAGACACCGTGTATCATTTTATTATGCGTATTAATAATCTTCTACATCATATATATTATGTACCAAAATTTCATACTTATATATTTATAAATAAAGTGGTAGGAAATTTTTTAAATTTTAAAATAAAAAAATGGTCTTTTAAAATCATAATTTTTCCAATATTTGACGTAAAAAAATTATTAAACCACCTACTATGATATATTATTTTAATCAGAAAAAAACAATTTAATTACCTAATCATTTATAGGGTGTCCCTAATAAAAAAAAAAAAACATGTTTGGGTCATATGTCAAAAATGACAGCTCAAAAAAATTTTTTACTACGCCACTGGATTCTACGGAAAAAAGTGTCTTTATAATGTGCAATTAGTTTTCTCGTATCTGTAATAACAACAAAGCTACAGGGTCTTTTCAAAAAGTGAAAAATCGAGAATCACCCTGTATCTCTGAAACGCTTCGCGATAGCGATGATCTGTTTTTACCATAAATGTTTTCTTCAAAAAGAGCTCGAGGATGGGGTATCAGATTTTTAATATCTCTTATGGTTTCCAAGCTTCCCATAAGGGACAACCAAAATGGGACACCCTGTATACAATGTTGATTTATCCGGAGGTAGCATTGCATCGATTTTCCGGGACCTGGGAAAAGCGTTAAATTTTAATTTTTGGCACTAAATTAGCATCAATTCAGCGCTATACAGGGTGTTCCTGAAATACATGCTAATATTAATTAGGAGATTCTTAGACTAATTTGAAGAAAACACTTTTTATGGACCTATGCCCCAAACGTCTTAACTTTTTACATACTGGGTGTTAAATTTTTTTTAAAAACTAAAAAATCGAATACATCTTTTTATTAAAAACTTTATACTGATATAAACCTTATTTAACTAAGTAATTATTATTTTTGTTATATAAGGCATTTTCAAATATTGATCCGATGGGTTGGGTGGATCCACTTAGCTGTTCTTAAGTTTCACTGGGGATTTTGTTATTTTCTGAACACGGGGTTAGCTATGGGTTAAAAAATATGGAAATAAGTGGATTTTATTTTGTTTTTCTTAAAATAAACAATATGCAAACAAAAATAAGACACTAAATGCCTAATCTAAAAAAAAACACACAAATTTTACACACATTTACACAGTCAGTAGCGTACCGTTTTTTTGTTAGACATTTTCCTTCAGTTGCCTCCTCGAGACGCCACTGGACTTGTTAAATGTATTTAAGTTGATAGTGATTGCTAAGTGATAAATTACCCTCTTAATGCCAATAATAATCTTGCCAAATTAAAAACAAAATTAAGTAAAGGATAGTTAGGATATTTATTTAAAAAAATTGTTTTTTTAAATTTTAATACTCTGTATCTCAAAAGTTAAGACGTTTAGGACATATGTCCATGAGACGTTTTTTTCTTTAAATGGGTCAAAGAATCACCCTCTTAAATATTAGCATGTTTTTAAAAAACACCCTGTATTTTAAGCAAAAAATTGTTTGCTTTTATATTGCTACCTTTACATACGTGACGTAATATTTTTCCAATATAATTTTTGGTTGCACCAAACATTTTAAGTACAAACATCTCGAAAACGGTTACTTGGAGCGATTATTACAAAGTATATATTTTTCGAGCAAAAAGCATAGAAAAGTTTATAATCTTAATTAATTGGTACATACAAGGAAGCAACAAAAGGTAGTGTAGGTAACGCCAATCTAAATATTATACCTAAATTAACATTGGATCCAAATAACTAAACAGTCATGGATATAAATTAAACATATTCTTTTTCACCTTCACACTTGAGGGGTGCCAAACCATAACGTTTTAATCTGAAATGGCATTTCTTAAAAAAAAGTAAAATGTATGGTGCGTGGTAATTTGTGATAGGATCCATATAGCATAGTTTAGTTTTTAAGCTTGCTTCTAACAGCAAATCACTGTGCTGCCCATAAATTACGTAAGGCATTTAGGGGAGGAATCAAGTTTAATTTTACCAAACCTTACAGTGGATAGAAGGGGGTCTTGCAAATATCACGTTATTTTTCTTAAATGTAGGTTTCCCAGGAAAAAATGTAGTCTGTGATGCAGTGTCACTATTTGGGTCAAGCTCTTTTTTGCTCTTTAAAATAATCTTAACGATAAAATCAATATTTCGGCTTAAAAAGTTGTGCATTTTTACAGATATGAATCTCACGTGAGGATTGGGGGTTGGCGATGGGGAGGGGAGGTTAAAGCAAATCTCACCAGGAGGGGTGGTCAAACAATTGGAAAAAACACGTCACGTAATTTATGGACATCCCCTAATATATAATGGGAAACTTGGGATTGTTTTTTGTTGATAAGAAGTTGCTGCATTATACATCAAAGTCAAAAAACCACTAATCAAAGTTTGGATTGCTCTAGCGTATCCTAGTCAGGTCAAAATTAACAAATTTAGCATAAAAATCTTTTTTTTGAGTAAGAACAATCTGGAACCAGGCGCGGCTGGTGACTTTTTTTCAAGTGGGGCAAATTTTGTGAGCAACTAATAATGCCTCGCTATACAACGTGTTACTTTTCTATACAACATACTTTTTCTCATGGACAGACTTTAATAATAAGGTCTTCTGCCAAAAAATATGTATAAAAGATGGATGCAAGAACTATTAGGTATTTTATAATAACACTTTTTTATTATACATATGCAAGCAATCTTAATTCCATTATTTTATAATTTATTATTCTTTAATCTACATACAGATAGCTTACTTACATGTATTATGTGTTTATTTATTAAAATTATCCTACCATCCTTTTCTTTGAAAAAATGTTTAATTAATAGCTTATTTTAAAAACTTATAAAATTGAATAGTTTTTCATTGTGGGTTCATATCAGGGAGAAATTTAGTTTTTATGATTTTTTTATCCTGTTCTTAATTGCCCCCAACTGAACATATTTTATTTTTAAATATTGTTTTAGAAAAATATATATGTATATTAAAAAAATTTATATCATAAAATTTTTTGATTTTAGGTTTGGTGTCCATGATACTTCTCATTTTGTCAATTCCAGTAGGTTTAGCAATTAAATATAACAAAGAAGTAAAATACGTGTCAATTCCAATTGTATGGTATAAAATATTACATAATATCTTAGGATTGTTAGGTTATATCGTTGGCATAATTAGTTTTATGTTACGCCTATTATACAAATTGGTTTGTGTTTTACACAGATCATGAATCAAGATTAGTTGCTTTAGTGGTAACAATTTTTGTCTTACTGTGGACCATTAATGGATCTGTGATATCACTGTACAATCAAATAAAATCACTTACGTAGGGAAAGGGGGGCAAGATGGGGTTCTAAACGTTTGGAGGGAAATAAAATAGACCCATTTATCCAAATCCATTATTTTTCATGGCAGTAAAAGCAAAGTTAGGGAATATATTTCGTAAACTTTGGCACGGACCTGATTATACAGGTTGTTACAAAATAAGATGCTGATCTATGGGGGTGTTTATCCCTGGGTAATTGTAAAAAGAATAATTTAAATAAAGCTATGTTTTCGGGGCTCGTGGCGGAAATGTAAGTAGTGTGGCCCCTTATCTTATTTATTTTTCTTATATATAGAAAAAAATTGATAACAAAATAAAGGGTCGAGGTACAAACATTTTTGGGGCCCAGAGTCAATAGTGGGGTCCCCCTTGCACTTTTTCTTTATATTAGCCCCCTGCCCCTTCTTGGTACGCTAGTGGTCCTAAACTTAAAAACTTTAAGTTTATTAGGTTTAACCAGTGGCGTCCGTACAGGAACGTAGTCCAATTTTTTTAAATATTATGTACGCCACTGGTTCTAATAATAGCTATTTATTTTGGGGAAAATTTCTTGACTTTGCTTAAATTATTTAAAAATTAAATTTAAATATTTCATGAACATACATATTATTATTACGTAATTATTATGTATGTTATTATGTATATTATTATATATATATTATTATGTAACTAATAAATTTTAAGACTCTAATTCTAGAAGTCTAGTGGTACTTTAATATAAAAAAAAATGTAAAATTTCATAAAGGCTCTCCGGTCCCTAATTTTCTTCTTAAGATGTTTAACCCTGTAGCGCAAAAGTTATATATGGCGTTTGGGACATAACTTATTAACCTTTTTTGCTTAAAATCACCTAATAGTAGCGGAGCCCACGATGCTAAATGGGCATTTACTCGAGCCCCACAGAGACCTATTGAGTTGCAATACCTAAAAATAAGAGGAAAAAAATGTTATGCAATGTATACATTTTTATCGGTGGGAGAAGTGGCTAAAGACTTAAATATGTTAAAAAGATACCATTATTATTTCGGCTTGTGGAAATCGTTCGTGCTGTATCGGATTATACAGGTTCAGTTAAATAACATAACATATTGGCAATGTGAGGAAAAAAGACAATCTAACTAAATCCCGTCATGTAAACATGCGGGACTAATAGTGCTTGTTTTGTTCTTCTATTGCTTGCCGATGAACCAAACAGCGTTGCTCATATTGTATATTTCTCGTTACCCCTAAATTATTTTCATTAAAATAGTAAAATAGCCACGCTTAAAAATGTTAATCTGACGTTTTTCTTAGTAGCTCTCTGTTTTCTTTACGTCATTCTCAAATTGTCAGATTAGTGGAATATACACTGTTTGGCATGTTACCCAATCTCAATCTGACGCGCTCGACAATTTCTGATGGATATATTTTTGTTTTTTATGATCGGCCCTGTATACGGGGCTCATATTTGGTGGAGGTACTAAATCGGGTGCAAGGTAGCCTTCGATATATTAATCTGCCGCGCTGTATGTAGTAAATCCCGAAATCTCCACTTGGGCTCCCCTACCATAAGGAATAACACCCTTAAGGATCAGCATCTTATTCTGTATTGACTTCATTTTTAATGAACTGGTTCATTTAAGAGAATTTTTAAAAAGTTAAGACGTTTATTACCAACAACTAATAAAGATTTAGATTCCAAGTAAATATAATAATTTGGGTGTCACCGCGATACTCTTCTGCTAAATGCTGGCGTTTAACTGCCTTAATTTTTAATTTAATAAAAAACTAAGTTTAACTATGCGTATGCTATCTCACGTTAGAAAATGTAATTGGTTGTTAAAGCAACATCAATTAAACGTTAAAATTGACAAATACCATTTGACGTTGAAAAATATGTATTAGAATAAATCTATACAAATATTATAAAGAGGTAAAGTTTGTAACTTTGTTTGTTTGTTTGTTTGTTTGTAGCAGCTAATCTTCAGAAATACTGAACCGATCATAAAAATTATTTCACAATCAAAAAGCTAAATTATTCAGGGTCGGCTATCTGAATAAACTATAACTTTGTAAGGACTTTTTTCGGAAGGGCTAATCTTCAGAAATACTTAACCGAGCATAAAAACTCTTTCAGAATTAGAAAGCTACACTATTCAGAAGTGCTAAAGGCTATATTTTATAATGATTAAACAAAAAATTTATAGAAAAATAATGACATAATATATATCAATCTATACTAATATAAACGTTAAGTTTGTAACTACGTGTATAAGCACTGGTGGTCCAGTGGTAGAATCCTCACCTGTCACGCAGGCGGCCCAGGTTCGATTCTCTGGGGATGCAGATATCTTTTATTTATATATAAAAATAGATGATAAGAAAAAAGCAACAAATTTACTTATTTTTAGTAAGATTTTTTTGCAATTTATTTATACTTATATTATAAATAAAGAGGTAAAGTTTGTAACTTTAATTGTTTGTTTGTAAGGGCTAATTTTTAGAAATACTGAACCGATCATAAAAACTCTTGCAAAATCAGAAAGCTACACTATTTAGGAATGCTAAGGGGCTATATTTTGTTATGATAAACAGTTCAGAAAAAATATATTTAACGTCCAACGAAGTAGGCACGGGTCGGCTGGTATAAACATATGTTTCTACTTTTCTAAGGCACTTATAGAAAAAATATTGTTCCTAACACTTGCGCAAGGTGTTTTTCTCGCACTTAGAGCTTATCGGAACTCCGGTTCGCGTCGTTCGTCTAACTACTTTTGCGTGCAGGAAAGGACCACTTGTTAGGAAAATAACTATTTCATTTATTTTTAATTTTTCATATCAAAAGAAAAAATAAAATTGTGAAAAACTATACTTTATTTAAATATATTAAAAGCTACTACACATAATACTTTTTGCTACTTTGTTCACATTTATATTTTATTGAAAATAAATAGTAAGCTCTACAACATTCGAATTAAAAAATATTTTCTAGGTTTTTCTTTCTAATCTAAATATTCAAATATTCAGTTCTCTAAAATGTAATATAAAATTTTGGCAGTGCTTGTTTTTAAAGCAAAGGTACACTGGGTTAAGTAAATTATACATAAATATTCGTTTTTAATTATGAAATCAAAACGCACAATAGTCACTATATTAAATTAAATTTAAATTTAATTAGCTTACAAACAATTTTTCCTTTAAATCTATAAATATTAGTTTAATTTTTACGTTCAAATCACAAAAAAATAGTTAATTGCATTTTTAAAGAGGGACTGTAGCTATAATCAGCGGCGGCGTAAAGGGGAGGCGGTGGGGGCGGTCCGCACTGGATGCCAAGCAGTGGCGTGCCAAGAGTCACTTTGCAAAGACGTAACTGAATAGTTATTTATGACTAATCAATATTTCTATATTATTCATTGAAAAGGACAGGAAAGTATAGTATTTTGAGTGCCAACTCACGCTACGCCGCCACTGGCTATAATTAAATTCTTTATTATACAGGGTGTCCCAGAATATGTGAACAATCTCTCAAGTTCAAAACATATTCCTATAATTCTTTTGTCTGAAGCTCCTTTTACAGAGATATGTGCCTTTAAAGGACGACGCTGAATATCCGTTTTTCATAAATAAAATATATAAAAAATTTGCCTTCGTTAGTTTATCAGGGGCGGACCAACCCTTACACAATAGTACTATATATTTTACACCCTGCATAATATAGAATTAAAAAAAAGTATTTTTTGGTAGCTTAAACCTTAAGCTAAAAATGGTACCCTCGTTCTATTTTAATAAATCAAAGTTTTCGACAAAAACAAGTTTTTATTTAGTTGAGACATCTTAAAACATTAGGTTATCCTGTTGCATTTTGTACAAAAAAAAGCATCAGAAAAGATTTTTTTAAATTTTTATGACAAAAAAATAAAAATTATTTTTATGTGTTCTATATGAATCCGCGAGATTGCCCACATACTCTAAGACAATTTGTATTTTAAATTAAAAATTGTTTTTAATTAATAAATCAATCACAGATACCTATTTAATAATATTTTAGAGTATTATTGTCCAACTTAAGACTTATTTATCCAAATTACATATTTCTTCCCTTTGAACTTTAATGGAAATTATTAACAAGGCTTCGACCTTTTCTAAACAGTATGCTGGTTTGCTAGTAGATAAAAATTATACTTTTTAATACTGTCTGGTAGTCAATGTTGTTGAACTGCGTTTACTCTACTTTAAATATTAAAATATTGTTTTCTGTTCATCATGACTTAGAGTTGGACATTTTTAAGTATATTAAGGCTGCTAAACACGTCTAATTAAGAATGAACACTAATAATTTAAAACCAAATTTTATGAAAAAGTTGCAAAATTATTTTAGCAGCTCTTATTATACTTTTTATGTTTAAAATACACATCTAAAACGTTTAAAAAATGTTAATTTTGTTTTAAAAATAAATAAAAAAAATCATTCACACCAGCACACAAAAATCACATGTAACTCATTCCAATTCATCTATAATTTATAACATTTTATCCTTTGCTGAATTATAATATAAAAAATATTTTTTTCACTTTAATTGCTTAAAATTTTTTCAGTATGGGTCATGGAAAAAAGTTGTAAAAAAGTCTTGTAAATAAATATGTTACGGGAAACTTTTAGTAAAATCAACTAAATTATGTCTGCCTAATCATTTGGCACCGGGTAAAGTTCACAGACACTCAATTAAACGTATCGAGCTGGCACGAGGTGTATAGACTTTTTGTCACATCCCGTATTAAATTTTAAATTCCAGCATGCTTTAAAACGTTTTTAAAAAATAAAATTGGTTTATTTGGGGACACCTTAACAACGATTTAGAGTTTTAAAAATTGTTTCTACTATTTTTTTTACAAAAACAATTTTATCTGAACACAAGACTTTGTTTATTTCTAACTAAAGTATAAATAAAAATATAACAATAGTTTAATAGTTACCACGTGCAAAAATGAAATTTATAGCATATGCCTGCTAATTTGTATAGCTTATATCTTGACAACTAGTGGATCGATTACCGTGCCAAACCATATTTGTAGTATTTTTTATCGACAATAATTTTTAAAGACATTTAATTTAAGATCAATTGTCAAGGGTGTAAAAACAAATAAAATACTAATTAATTTGTCTCATTTTCAAGACTTTAAACCTATCTGGTTTAAATTTCTAATTAATATTTATTTCTTACTTAACTTTATTGCAATATCAATACATGAACGTTTCCAGGCGTTAAAAATTAAAAAAATAAAATTTTAAAAATGATGTAACATATTTAAAAAGAAATTAAATATATCAATTTCATTTTAAATCACATAAAGCGGCTCATCACTGGTTCAAAAAAGATATTAATGTTAAAATTTTAAATCCATTAAGGACTTTATTAAGCCAAATTCTGAAATATTGTTTGGTTGATATACAGGTTAATTCTTAACCTATACGCATAAACTTAAAAAAATATTGCTAAGGACAAACAATGGCTGAAAATTAAAAAAAGTAATTAAAATGTTTTTATTTGGGTAGATAACTAATTTTTAAAAATGAAACAAAAAAGTATAATTTTTGGATAAATAACGATTAATAATATAATATTAAGAAATAAAATATTAACCTGTGTTTTGGTTTAGAAAAATGGTATAATTACTGTAAGTCTTAATTGTCATTCTCATCGCGTTAAAATAAAATAACAACTGACAGTTCAGTGCACTATTAAAAATACCAAACAAAATAATCATGACTTTTTTATTGGTTAGTTTTTATAAGGAAAAACAAATTCAGCTGATTAATTCTACAAAGGTGTGAAAAACTATACTAAATTATTTCTAAAACAAAAAAATTGTTTACTTTTCTTTAATTGGTTTTCATAATTCGCGATATTTTATTAAATTTAAAATAAGTGTTTTATCTTGCTAACCAGAAATATTTTACTAACCTATTTTTTTCCATTGTTAGTCATTTTCCAAGTTTATGCGTGTAGGTTAAGAATTTATCTGTATATGGTATGTTTTTAAAAGCAGAAGCACATTTAAAAGTTCTAATCTTTTTTAAATATTTTTTATGTTGGTTCAACAAAGGATAAATATACCACGTCACAACGAAATTACTAATCAGCATGTTATTTTCCCCAGTGAAAACGTATATCTTTTAAATTTTAGGATGTTTTACTATTTCACGAGATGTTAATTTTGGATATAATAGTATGTGCGTATTTCTTCCAATTTCACCGAAAGTAATATAAACTTTGTTATTTTAAATTGAACACCCTGTATATTTTTTAAATTTAAATTTTACAAGTCATTTCAAATATAAAACTATATATCCATATCCATATCCATCTTTTAAGTTTTAGAGCGCCGTTTAATAAAGATCCACGCTATTTTCTCTAAAACGAGAAGAGATAGGTTATAGATATATTATAGATTTTATATCAGAAACAACTTGTAGAATTTAAATTTTAAAAAATATATAGGGTGTTTTATTACAATTATTAGGGATATCACATTTAGAAGTTCAAACTTTATAGCACTTCTTGTCATTGGTCGTATTTAAAATATATTCAAATATAGTCACAACCAATGACAATGTAGACATTTTCAAGTCGGACCGACTAATCGGATCAAAAATCTAACGTTTGCAGGCGGCCTAAACCGAAAGTAATCCACAAGAGCTATTATATCTATATAATAATATAATATCCTAAATTATAAAAAATATGCCTGTTAAATGAAGAAAATAAATGCTGGATAGTAATTTCGCTGTCACCCGGTATACTTTTTTAAGCAATTTATTTGTTAGTATTCTATCAGTTCCTTTCTCTTCTGGGATATGGGCTAGCCCAGGCCTAGACTTCTTAGATTATTTTCCTGGTTATTAATCCTTAGGTAGGCCATTCATTCCAATAGGTCTTGTTGCACCTGCCTTTGCAGGAGTCGCAGCAATTTTTCGTATAATACGGGTAATGACAAAGTCGTGCTTGTACTGCTAATCGGCATTTTACTATTCTATCTACACAGGAACCTAGAAAGAAAATGTATTTGTAGTTTAAGGTTAATTTTCGTAAACCTAAAAATGTTGATTCTTTTGCCAAGAAAAAAAATAGATACAAGTCGATAAAAGTTTTCGTATTCGGAACGATTTGTCTGAGTATTTTTAATTTATAATTCATCTAAAAGAGCCTCGAAAATGCAGTTTTTTTTAATCAATAGTAATTGTAAAGACAACTTTAAATGTACTTGAGAAAATATCCCTTTTTATAATACAAAAAAAGTCTTAGCCATTTAAATAGAGTCAAAATTTTTACGCAGGCTGCTAAAAATCCACTATTTGATTTTACTGTATCTGTTAACATATTTTGGTACCTTTATAGGTTAAAAGTAATTCCCCGAAACGGTTTGTGCTGCTAATCGGCATTTATTTATATTTAAAAGTTTATAAGTGTTTAATTTTAAGTTTTTTTTGTAAATTACAATGAATCAGCGAATTATAACTGGATTTGGTTTGTGTGCAAAGTAATAGTAGAAAAATAGAAAAAAAGGTAATTCACGTAAAAAATTAGCTTATAAATTATTAGTTTTATAATAAACAGTCAACGCTCATACACTTTGGAAAAATGAGAGTTTTAAAAAACGTCGATTTTAAGCAGAGACGGTCCTAGGGGGAGGCCATGGGGGCCATAGCCCCCCTTTTAATGCCACATCCTTTGTATTTCATACATATATGTAATGGCAAATATGGGAATTTTGGGCATTTAATAATATATGTTTTTTTGTAAGTTTATAAATTAAAAGAAAGAAAGAAAGAACAAGAATAAAAATAGGGGACCTTTTTTTTTTGCTCTTCAAAAAATTTGAAAATAATTTTGTTTCTTTCTAGAGGCGCCAAGATTTTTGTTTTTTGGCACCTCACACACACTTTTTTCTCGGCCTATGGCCCTCCCCTCAGAAAGTCGATATGACCGCCCCTGATTTTAAGTGGCCCGTTTAAGAAATTGTGAGTCATAACAGCCTTGAAAATAATATAATTAAAGGTTAGCTCTGTGTTTTCAGTTTATAACCTATTTTTCCCTTTTTTAAGGTCAATAATCTGCGTAGAAATCTTAAAGACTTATTTCAGTTATGGTTACCCTAATTCGCAAACCTCGTGTCTTTATAATCGAACATTTTACAGGAGATAAAACACACTTTTTCTGTAGCTTATGATTTTTAATGTTAAATGTTTGATTATTTATTACTTAATAGTTACAATATTATGATCGGAGGTATTATGAGCTTTTCGGATAACTAATAAAATACTTATTTCAGGTATCGTTACCCTAATTCATAAAGGTCGTATTTTCATCATAGAAAAACACGTTTTCTTTAGTTTATGATTTAACATGTTAAATTTTTTGATTAATTATTACTTAATGGTTACCATAATATGTTCGAAGGTATTATAAGCTTTTCGGATAACTAATAAAAGACTTATTTCAGTTAGCGTTACCCTAATTCACAAACCTCGTATATTCATAATCGAAAATTTTACAGGAGATAAAAACACTTTTCCTAAGCTTATGATTTTAAATGTTAAATGTTTGATTTATTATTACTTAATAGTTACAATATTATGTTCGGAGGTAGTTATGATGTTTTCAGATAACTAATAAAAGACTTATTTCAGGTATCGTTACCCTAATTCGCAAAGCTCGTATCTCCACAATCGAAATTTTTTAGGAGATAAAAATACTTTTCTTTAGCTTATGATTTTAAATGTTAAATGTTTAATTAATTATCACTTAATAGCTACAATATTATGACCGGAGGTAGTTATAAGGTTTTCGGATGACTAATAAAAGACTTATTTCAGTTAGCGTTTCCCTAATTCGCAAACCTAGTATCTTCATAATCAAAAATTTTACAGAAGATAAAAACACTTTTCCTTTAGCTTATGATTTTAAATGTTAAAAGTTGGATAAACTATTACTTAATAGTTACAATATTATGATCGGAGGTAGTTATGAGGTTTTCGGATAACTAATAAAATACTTATTTCAGTTAGCGCTACCCTAACGCAAACCTCGTATCTCATCATAATCGAAAATTTTACAGAAGAAAGACTTCTGTTTTAGCCTATAATTTTGAATGTTAAATGTTTAATTAATTGTTACTTAATAGTTACAACATTAAGACTGGGGTTGTTATGAAGTTTTCGGATAACGTTCGTTTATTGTCAGGATATTGGATGGTGCAAAAGCTCGATTTCAATTAATTCTTGTCTTGCGAAGTTTGTGAATTAAAGTAAGGTTATGTCAAAACCAAAAACAATGTTAAAGTGCAATATTACCTCCATTCTAAGACATATAGAAATAATTCCCTACTGGTATAAAAATAAACAAAATGTTATGTTTGTTTTTCGACAGTTAAGAGAGGAAATCCTACATTTTATGTTGTTCACCAGAACCTCTTTTCACTGACGCGTTTTGCCTGCCTTACAGAAACTTATCAAAGTGAACACATACGAAAATTATTTACTTTTTTTTTGGACTTTTTTGAACTATACCTAATAAAACAAACAATATGTGTTAACCAAATAATATAAAAAGCAAATACATACGATCAATTGGTTCATCTTGGGCTAATTTATAACTATAGCTATCTTTGCTTTCTTATCTCTATAAGTTTCACACGTGCATGATCTCTTGGTCAATGGTATTTTATCTTCTGGACAGCGATTTGAAGGACGTTTGTCTATATCGAGACATTTTACTTCTCGTTTCTGTACTCCGGAAGGACAGTTTCCTTCACATTTTCCCCAATCACCTGTAAACCACTGAGGTGGACAAATACCTAAAAGTGAAAAAAATGTTTGTTACTTTTTAGCTAATAAGCTATTATCATATTTTTGTAAAAAATATATTGTATATGGTTTTGAAAAACAAAACCTACAACATATAAAAAAGTTAAATATTGTAAAGGTAGCAGTTAACCCAAACTAAAAAAACAAAACACTTTTAATTTGTTTCTTTTTGTTTTTAATTTGGTACTGGTGTATCTTTTACTTAGCTTTAAGCTTTGAAAAATGTTTTTATATTTTACATACTTTTATTATTTGTTATATATTATTATTAATAAATATTTATATATATAAATTGATTTTCTCTAGTAAATTAGTAATGTTTCAGCAGTAAGAGATATTTAATGCAAACCCTGCTAAGTATAGTGGCGTGCAGTCAATGGAAGGTAGAAAAGCGGTTACATTACAAATGGTTTTAAAAAATTGCTTTCCTTACTTAAAATTTTACTGCATGCCGCAACTAAATAAGTTCGAACTTACCATAACAAGACTGCTCTTCATATGGTTTTGAAGCAAGAGGACAGACCATTTCATTGGTAACGTGGGCAACGCCCCTAATTTTTGCTATACATAACACCTCCCTTCTTTGCCTTGCAGGACCATTGCAGGAATCTGAACATTCTCCCCATGGCCCTAATTGAAAATAATATTAGATTAGTATTATTAAGAATTTGCTGTGGCAAAACACCTAGTATGCAAGACCGTGTTTCCACGGGCCACTTTTAAAAGTTGATATGAACCACAAAAGGTGGTTGGTCTACTGTCGCCAGCTTGTAGTTCTGTTTTCCAACAATACTAAATTTTTGTGGTCGGATTGTCTACTATGGAAACACTTTTTGTGTTCTATATCAATTTCAAAAAGTGGCCCGTGAAAACACTGCCTACAAATTCGAGGAACGCTATTAAAAAAATTAGAAATTTGCAGCCGTTCCAGAAACCGAAATTTTCCAGAAACAGTTTTTATTTTTTTCTTGGTTTATTTAAAGAAATATTTTTAAACTAACGACACATTAACATTGCCACTTTTTCTGTTCTATAAAATAATGTCACTAAATTTAGGATCCGACGTTTCGTCTTTGAGCCACCATCATCAACTTTGTTTTTTGATTGGGCGGAAGATTGGGTTTTAAACTAAATACATTCGTATTTTAATTCTAAATACAACGATATATCACACTTTACATTTATACGACGTTTCGAACCAAAAAACAATTATCTACTTTTTTTCCATTAATAATTACGTTTTTATTTCAAACGATTTTGGAAATTTCCATTTAAAGGTAGGTATGCATCCATTTATTTCTATTACATTATTAAATCTTTTATCCAACACTTACATATAATATCTACATAATTGATCAGATTTTGAGGATATAAAGTGTACTATAAGACACTAGTGAGCTAAAGTACCCTTTAGCTCACTAGTGAATTATAGACAATACAAAAATTTTGTTGCTGGTGTTGACAACGACAAGTAACAAATAATGGATGACGTTTTCAAATTATTTTCGATATTAAAAACGATTTATACGAAAGTGTTGGATAAAATTTTGTATTAGACACGTGAGTTATTACATATAAGTCACTTAAGAAAATTACCTCTCTCGCCCTTCGGGCTCGAGAGTTAAACTTTTCTTGCGTGACTTATATGTAATATAACTCACTTATCTAATAAATAACTATTAATCGTATATTTATTTATTATTTAAATAACAAACTACAAGAATTAGGGTAATTTACATACATTTACTTATAGGTAATAAAGGCCTTAATCAACTTTATCGTAGCCTGTCATAAAAAAACGGATGCATAGGTACTTACCTGTAAACGTAAATTTTGCAGGTAAGTATGAGGTTTAGAAAGAAATAGTGTTTGTATGAAGAAATGGTGAATAATGAGGGTTTTTCGGTTCGAAACGTCGGATAAATGTAAAGTGTGATATATCGTTGTATTTAGAATTAAAATACGAGTGTAAGTTTAAAACCAAATATTCCGCCCATTGTTGATGATGGTGGCTCAAAGGCGAAACGTCGGATCCTAAATTTAGTGACATCATTTTATAGAACAAAAAAAGTGGCAACATTAATGTGTCGTTAGTTTTAAAATATCTCTTCAAATAAGCCGAGAAAAAAACTATTTCGCAAAATTTCGGTTTTTTTTCCGGATAATTCCAGAACGGCTGAAAATTTTTAAATTATGAAACGGAAAATTATTAAACCTAAAAATGCGCAACTTTATCCCAATTTAACCAACCCTGTATCTCTTACCGATTCCGAGATTCCTAATGGTGTTCCTCAAATTTGTAACAGCCTGTATATATAAAAAAAATGGTTATTGTTGGTGTTAATTCGTATGGTTAAGCACATAAAAAAATAAATGTGGTTTAGAAAAATTAGATATTAAAACATTTAGAACATTTTGGGCGACAAAAGTATAATGATGTCCCATACGCAAATAATCTCGATTTTGATAAAAATTGACATTCCTTGTTTAATTTCTGTACCCTTTCAAATTATAAAATATATTAAATATTGGATTCTTTAGGTTCAATTTAAGAAATAAAAATTACTTTATACATATAATAATTTTAGTCAGCTAGAAGTAGTATTAGGTTTGTTTCTTTTGCTTCAGCGCATTAGTACAACAGTTTAAAAAATAGAAATATTGAAAAATTTACCTGCATACCACTGGCCATCACAATGTTTCTCACTAGAACATTCACGAGAAGTTTCTGGTTTGGATTCAGAATTGCAAAATCACGTTCGCATACTGCGAACCGGAGTTTGGTTTCCTGTTCCTAAAAAAGGAGCAAAATTACAAAGGAGAAAATATCGCGCAACTTAAATAATTACAATAGCAAAGAAACAAATATTTATATGAATAATAAGTTTTTTTAAGGGACAACACTTTAGGACAATAAGATGTTATTTTATATACATTAGTGTTTTAAAATTTGGTAACGTTTTTAAAAATTGTTAAAATTTTATTTAAACCTACCACATTGTTCTGAACAATGAGACCATTCTGTAACCAACCAAGATGAAAACGAATTACTATGACTAGAAGATGTAGAAATTGATGGTTTGTTATAAGAAGAGCTAGTTTCGATTTTAGGACTTTCACATGGGCCTTGATGACAGTATTCTGCGTGGGCTGGCCTATTTTCGGGATGACATTGTCCTGATGGACAAATTACAGAGCGTGTGCGATGTCCTGTACCACATGTTACCGAGCACTATAACAAAAAGTTGAAAATAAAACTTTGCTCTCTAATAAATACTACAATGTAATTATACATATCGGGTTATGTGGGTGTTGACATAATATGGTTTTGACTGTATTTAAAAAAATAATTACTGTATACAGACTGTCTACGAATGGGGTTTACAAGAGGACAAATTGACCAAAAATTTCATTTTTCGAAAAAATCATTCCACCTAAAAAAATTTCTTGAAAAAAAATAAGATTGCGGAGAGAAAATGTTGCTTTTGTATACAGGGTTCGTAAAAACTATAAAGAACATGATTTTCTTTTAAGAATAAACGGTACTTTTATTTTTTATTTTTTAGCAAAATATCATTTAAAAAATTTATTTAGAATATTATTATGAATGATTTTACTAATAATCAAGGGGTATCAAAAAGTTTCATAAAACTAAAAATAAATTATTTTAATTTTTTATAATAAATTGACCTAAAAACTCTAATAATTTGTTTTTCAAACATCTGCGTCTCCAAATTCTTCTACACAAAACAATTTTTTAGCTGAAAACTAATGTGATCAAGGCGTTATTACCAAATTAGGAAGTTTAATAAAAGTTTGTATTACTGTTTTCATCTAATACAGACATTATTCTAAATCAAAGTCGGTCTATATAAGGTCACGACATTCGGCTATATTGCTTTGACGTGTTATGACGTCACATCTCCTATTTTTCGGCCATGTTGTTCAGTGCCGGAGATATACAGTTTATTGTATTAGTAGAACAACCGTTTATATAACAGTTTTTAATTATTATTGAGTTGTAAATTCTTTTACTTTAAATAAAAACATTTAGAATTACATCTTTCAACAAATATCACTACCAAAACAAAGCAAAATGAAATGCGCCAATTCTAGACGCCACTGGATTGATAATCAGCTTTGATTTTACCCAGTCTTGCCAACTTTTCGCCGTGGGGTACCCATTCTTGCGTCCCCCGACCTCGAACCGCCTAAAAGTTGAGGATATGTCGCAACCTTATAAATATAAACTAACCTTGATTCTAAATAGTTTTTTCTTATTTTGCTTAAACATAAAAAAAAGGTAGTTTACCCTTGGAGAAAAATCATGTTCTTTAAATTTTTGTGAACCCTGTATACAAACGCAACATTTCCTCTTCGTAAATGCTGTTTTTTTACATGCAAAAATTTATATGAGAATGACTCAAAAAATTAAATTTTTGGTCTATTTGTCCTCTTGTAAACCTTTTCCGTGGACAGTCCGTATACATATATTTAAAAATACACTATTTTAGCAAAGGATTTTTGGATTTTTTAAATAGAGAGCATTTCAAAAATTTTGTGTGAAAAATTGAGTAAATCAGAGCAAAAATAACGAGATACTGTGGTTTAAGTAACGACGCCTCATCCATGACTCTTATGAAGAATTAATTTCAAATTTTTTGGTGCTCAGAACGTTTTCCCAAAACTTACATTTTTAAAGTCGTAACATATTATAACTTTAAAACCGCATAACCGATCTTTAAAAAGTTTTACCACGATTTATTTAAATTAATTTTTTGCGAGGTAACTCTACCGAGTTTTTTCAAATTTGTCAATGCTTCTAAACTTTATAGAAATAAATAAACCGATTTTTTTTTCTAAAAATCGCGTCTTTTCTTTTAAAGTGTTTTTTTAACTAGTAAAAATTAACAAAAATCTTAGTTTTTTAAAATTTGAAATGATCCAGCAGCAAGATATAAGGGACAACGCAATTTATACACTTTTTTTCGAGATGCTTCAAATATTTGCTGCCATTTGTATTTTTAAAAATTTAAAAACCAAAATTTACTCAATATTCTTTTAATGTTATATTTTAATACACCATCGAGTTTAAATTAATTAGTTAAAAATAAAATAAAAAATGAACTATACCGGGTGCCCACAAAATTACTCCTCAAGCCTGTTATTTTCTTGAAAAGTGTTACACGGTTTTGAATTTTTGGTCGAATGTATGATTAGATAGGATGCAGATTTCTAATGTTTAAGAAGTTATGTGGCACATCCGGTTCAACCGGAATTGCTCTAAACTTGTAAACTACGTGTACAACATGTTACATCTATCTTAATTAGTTTTTGAGAAAATGGCGTACGAAAATGTCATGTTTTTACACATATTTACTGAAACTTATATCCTATTACCGTAAAATTACAATTTCTGGTTTTACCGGAAGTGCTACAGAAATTGACTTTCGGCAATAAAGAAATTAACTAATTCAAATGGAAACCACTAACTTAAGTCTTAAATTTAAACCCAACACCCATTTCCTAATCTTTTATATCCTCTATCTAAACCTAATAGTTTTTAAGATATTTATAGTAAAACGCTAGGCTGCCTTAAAAATAGCAAAGAAAATATATTTTTAACGTTTCAACTTTATTTTCAAAAATGATTGAAAAACAGGTGTTTAGTTAAAATTTAAGGCTTAGTGTAGTGATTTTCATTTGAATTATTGAAGTTATTTACTGTCAACAGTCAATTTCTGTGGCACTTTTGGTAAAACCGGAAATTGATTTTTTTACGGTGATAGAATATAAGGTTTATTAAATATGTTAAAAATTGGATTGGCGCATTTTTACTATAATTAGTTTTTTAACAAATCGATAAAATGGGCGGTTAACGTGTCACCATTTTCTCAAAAACTAATAAAGTTGTTAACATGTTGTACATGTATTTTTAAAATTGCCTGTTGAAGTGATTTTTATAAAAATATATGGGGTATTCCATTCAAAATAGCAGTGTACATTTTGAGCAAGATATTACCTGTGACCATGCTCCAACAGTCCAGTCTTTTTTGTACTTCTTGTCGGATGTTCGATTGTTTGGGGAAGTTCATTATCAGAAAGTCCCTTAAAATAATCACATTCCCTTTCTTGACATGCGCGACTTTGAGGACCTGGCTTTGGTTTTTTACACTGTGCTTCACTAATTACTATCAATTTTCCTAAAATATAAACTTGTAAGTAATATTATCTCGGGTGACAAATATATGTAGTACAGAAAATAAGGCTAATAAAGGTTAAACCCGGCAGGTAGGGAATAGCCCAAGGATCAAAATCTATTTTAAACCGAAGGGCGCCAAAACCCTGTAAGTCGCTGCCACCTTCACTCCTATTCAATTCTCTTTATAC
>JACEGR010008926.1:0-31686 GCA_014170235.1 Listronotus bonariensis
ATTCAGTGCTATAAAACTAAAATTTAAATTTAAAAATATTAATTTTTGTAGGTCGGATCAAAAAGACAATTTTAACGAATTGCAAATGCCAATATCTCGAACACCTACGATTTTTTACTAAGGTCAGTTTATGTTTTTTATGCTTGTGAGCTGTTCTTTCAACCCCTTTAGAATTATTGTTGACTTTTCGGATACCCTGTATATTTTTCGTTAGCCTTAAATTATTTTTTCAAAATTGCCTTGTTCGTGGATGTCAAAATGAAAAAGCACATACGAGGGGTACTCGTATACAAGGTATCTAAAAAAATTTAAATTTTGTCCAAGAGGTACCTACTAATAGTTTTTACAATATCGAAAATTTATACAAAAAAAAGTTTTAAATTTAAAATAGAGTTTGAATATGCAAATTTGTTTATTTTAAAGATTTTTTTTTAATTTTTTTTGCCATAACGAGCATTTCTGTAATTTTCCCTGTTTTTTAAGTTTCCTTTGCACTTTATATTTTGAAATGAGTATGCATTATGTACAAACCTAAATTCTGACCATTATCACATAAAAAATTAAATAATAACTTTATATTAATTATTCATCGAAAATTTAATCGTTTGCGAGATACAGGGGTCAGTTTCTTTTTTATTTTAGATATTTTTAAATATGTTATTTATTATGGCATTGTTTTTAAGAAAATTTTATAAAAGAAAGTTTTTAGAGTAATAAATTATATGGTACTTTTTATTAAATGAGAGTGTCATAACTTTTTTTGACTTGGTATATTGTGATTCTAATAGGTAACCTTTATTTCTTCACGTTTTTTGCACAAAAGGCATACCTAATTAGTATCGCTACGCGCAACCGTTACTGAGACATTTTAGAATAAACGGTTTATTTCACATAAAAAAATTTCTTTGCATTCCTTTATTTAGGCTATCTGGGTTTTACTCAAAATTTTGTACGAAATTCAAAAGTAAGAATCTTGTATTTTGATCATAAAAAATGTTTGATAGAATTTTGTCCAGACCTTTTAGAGACCTTGTATATTATATTATCAGGTGAGGCTTTCCACGTGTCTATCAATAAAACGAATTTAAAAAAAAATAAGATAAAAGTTTACTGGAAACACTAAAGAATATAATTGCTTATTTGTTTTATTTTATTTCAGATAAAATTGTTGTTTTATTTTTTTTAAGTGCCCATTTATAAATTATTTATGTATTGTAATAAAAAATATATTAGGGGCACATTTTTTGAAAAGGTACAATATATTTTATTGCAAAATAAAGTAAATTTTAAAATCAAAAATAGTTATTTATTTTTAAAGGACAAAAAGCTTTAGATTTTAGCTTAAGGTTGTGTTGTACCGAGAGCTAAAATCTAAATTTTTTACGTGTATAATACATAATTTTTTTTCTGTGATGGAAAAATACGACGGCTTATTATTGAAAAAACATAATATTAAAGTAAGAAAAGTAATCATGTAAAATTTGAAGTTTCAAAGTTCGACTGGTATATTTAAAACACAATTAAACCTTGCATTACTATAAAAACCCTTAAGGAAATTATTTGGTATCTGTCATTCTAATTTTGTATTTTGATTTATTAAAATTAAAACGTTAAAACTATAAGCAACCGTTTAGTAGTTATTTAGAATATTATAAAGTTAAAAAATATCTGACTGGACTTCTAATATAAACTGGTCACAGAATTAATCGGCACAGTAAATTTTTGTCCATTTTCAATAAGCTGTAACTTCGAAACAACTAAACGGATTTGGTCATTTTTTTACGTTTTGAAGATCAACTCTTATACTTTTGACTGCTTTTGCCAATTTTTTGTATGCTAAGATTTTCTATGATATACAGGGCACGGAAAAAAGTGTTGCAGTTTGCAAAGTTTCATCATACTCCCATTTTGCTAAAACATTTTTTCACTAAAATTATAATTTGCGACTATAGCTAGGACTAATATCTCGGGACGTATTTGGTATTTTTTGATAAGTCTTCTGAAACAAAAGATAATCGATTTCTATTTAAACTCGTATTTTTAAAGTTCTTTAAGAACTTTCTGAACATAAAAAAATATGGTTTAACTTTTACAGAAACATACAGGGTCTCTTATAAATACCATACAAAATTAAATAATTTAATTCTTTTTATAAAACAGAATTAACAACTGAGGCGCTTTCTTTCGTGCATGATTATCAGATCATGATTCAACGTCAAAACAAAAGAACGATTTTTTGTTTTGACATTTGAACAAACGAATCACGAAATTTTTATGTTCACACTGATTGCGAAACTGTCAATCGCTAACCGAACATGATTCTGTGATCCGAGTCGAAAGAAAGCGCCTCAGTTGTTAATTCTGCTTTATCAAAAGAATTAAATTATTTCATTTTGTATGGTATTTATGAGAGACCCTGTATGTTTCTGTAAAGATTAAACCATATTTTTTATGTATCGGAAAAGTGTTTGTCCGAATTTTTTCAGGTAATTAAGTTATGTTCAGAAAGTTCTCAAAGAACTTTAAAAAATACGAGTTTAAATAGAAATCGATTATCTTTTGTTTCAGAAGACTTATCAAAAAAATACCAAATACGTCCCGAGATATTAGTCCTAGCTATAGTCTGCAAATTATAATTTTAGTGAAAAAAATGTTTTAGCAAAATGGGAGTATGATTAAACTTTGCAAAACTGCAACACTTTTTCCGTGCCCTGTATATCATAGAAAATCTTAGCTTACAAAAATCGGCAAAAGCAGTCGAAAGTATAAGAGTGGATCTTTAAAACGTAAAAAAATGACCAAATCCGTTTAGTTGTTTCGAAGTTACAGCCTATTGAAAATGGACAAAAATTTACTGTGCCGATTAATTCTGTGACCAGTTTAGTTCAAATTTAAGTTCTGTATAATAAACTATTTTAAATTAAATATGTATTTCTACTTACATATAATATGTATGTCCGCTAAAAAAGTAAATTTATAACAAGTCATATTTTAGTACCTGTTAACAGAGATAAAATGTACTTTTTTCCCGTCACGAAAAAAATATTTTTAAAATTTTTAATTTTCTATTAAAATTAAAAATTTTAATTATAACGCACAACAGAGTAATATTTGTCCATTGAACCTTTGACAGGTAAATGTGCCAGTATGTGTATTTCTGAGATAGTACTTTTAATTACCATTCTGCTCTAATCTTTAAAGGTACTGAGATATACGCATTAAAAATAGTTTTTAATAGAGTTGCTTTTTTCATAAAAAGACGTATTTTAAAAAATTATTTTATTTTTTGTTTATAAAAGTATTTATTTATTTTACACAAAAATTAGGGAAAATATGATCTACTGCTAATGGTTCTACTTCTTTTAGTTCTCCCTGGACTGCCAATCCTGAGGCACCATTACAGTAATTTGCGGTACAGGTATAGCAGTTGAAACTTGCTAGATCAGGATAGGATGCTCTGAGTTGTCTTTGGATGTTGTTGCAAGTGTTTCCTGAAGGGTCACATCCTCTTGAAACCACATATTGTTTTTCTAAAATTTAAAAATAAAATAAACTTTTGTTCTACACATATGAATGCGTTTTTTTACCAGTTACATAAAAATTATTTGGAAAGACTTACATTGCAACTAATTTAAAGAAATATATGTATTTATTTTGCTTTTTTATTTGCTATGAAAGCTAATGTCAAAGAAGTAGACACTTTTTATTGTCGCAGATATCTTGGCTACTTTTTAATATTATTATTTTTATTACTATTTGCAGAATCATAAAAAAAGAAGTTTAAATATGTTTCAGTCTGTATATATGTATTTTAAAAGTAATTATTTTTTACTTACGTGTGATGTATGATACTCTTGTACACACATAGTTGTCAGGACAGGATGTATAATTAACTGCAGGGAAGGGGCTCATAGGATCAACACAAGCAGTATGGTCTCTATCGGAGTAGGAGTTACATAGGTAACATGCCCGAGCACCCCATACACCTAGGATAAAATTTTTAAAATCTTAGGTTACCCAAAAAGCATCAGGAAATAAGCAGAAGTTTTTTAAATATATATTTTTCATAAATAAGAAAAGGATTCACGGAAACTACATCATAGTTTCCTCATAATAACAGCCACCTAAGCTAAAGCCGCGTCCAGACTTGCAACAATTCGCCGTTTCGTCCCATAACGCGCCACAGCGCAGGCATGGACGTGGAGGAAATTCACGTCGTTTCATGGGCTTGGAGAATAATTCGCCAGTGATTTAGACTTTGGTTTTGGCATCAAAGGCACAAATAGTTTGGTTAGTTTGGACAGATGTCGAATTGTTGCAAGTCTCGACGCGTCTTAACAAAGAACGCCAGATTCTCCTTGCTAGCACCATTTAACAATGCAGGACTTAAGCGCAATTTTACTTTCGGATTACTGGATATTCGGACTAGCATGTGTTTGAATTAAAGAGGTGTTATTGTATTAAAAGTTAAAAGATATTTTGAGCAAAAGGAAACACTAATAACAATATTATACTACAGTTTAATTTCGATTTTTTTTTAATTCTTTAAGGGTTAAAACTAAAAATATCTTTTTTATTTCTTTACTATAAAAAATGTAAAAATAATTGAAGCTACTGTGTGGGGGTAAGTCTACCCTTGCAAAAAAATTATATCATTATACCAAGAACCATAAAAGATAACAAGAAAAATTAATGTCTAGCTGCGTCTTTAAAGGCACATATCTCAGTAAAGGGGGCTTTGGAAAAATAATTTATAGGGACTTGTCATATTATTTAAATAAGTCATATATAAATCTAAGGGATTGTCCACACATTCTGTAACCCCCCTCTGTATAATAAAATTGTCTTAATAAAAGAAAAACAGTTACATAAACCTAATGACGGCTTTACAAGTTTCAAGAAGCTTAAGCAAGTTGCTAAATTAAATTACTTAATTTAAGTACATGCAACATGTAAACATCTTAATTTAATACTTGTGAAAGTAAAAAAAAAATGTTTTAGCCTGCCTTAGTAACTTGTCTAGATTTTGGTTAAATAAAAAGTACACTTTAAAATAGGCAAACAGCTTGTTCCAAGCAATATTGTCATATTTTTTGTTAAATAATACAGTAATTAAATATTATTATTAAAATTAATTTTAAATAACTATTTATTTTCTTACCCACTAAAGTTGTGCCCAAGAGGACAAAAACTGTTAAAAATACGACACGGAACATTTTGATTTAGTTGTTTAAGAATTCGCTTTTTCAAAACGATTAAACTATATGTTTTAGACGTATCAATTTATAGGTAAATAAAAGGCTTGTCTCTAAATACTCAGAACATATTTACACAAGTTTTTCTTATAAATCAGATAAAAGATTAAACTGTTATTGTTTATATTATCGGAAGTTTTTTTAATGTTATAAAATTTTTATGAGTCACATATGGATAAAAAGTATTAAAGAGGGCTTTCCAGAGACACCAGGTTACAAATTGCATTTTTATATTTGCATTGCGCTTATTATACCGTGCCTTCCAATTAAATTGAGCCACCCCGTAACAAGTTTTAACAAGTGTAAATGGAAAGGGGGTGTAGATATACCTAATCTTAAAGGCTTTATAATTTTCTCTTTATTGATCTTTAGTTTTTTAAATCAGTTTAGTAGTTTTCAATTTATCTTAAAGAACTAGAAGTGTCGCTGAAGAATGCTACATGCTATGACCACTATATAAAATTTCATCAGGGAGTTACAAATAATAAGCAACTACTCTCAGAATTTTTGAAATTTTATTTATTCCTACACATTGCCTAGCGCGTTTGCCTTTTTAAAAATTGACAAAAAGTCTTTTGTTAGGCACGTTTTCCGGCCTGCAAATTTTCTGATAATTTAAGGAGGCTTACTCAAAACATTTTTTTTTAATTGTAAGGCGTGTTGACAATAACGATAATCAAATGGCGGCTTTCATTAAAAACCATTATTACAAAAGTGTTGAATAAAATTTTGTTTTCGATGCGTGAGTTATTACATATAAGTCACTTAGGAAAATTATCTCCCCCACCCTTTGGACTAGGAAGCTAAACTTTTTTTGTTGGCTTATATGTAATATAACCCACCTATGTATTTAATATGTAACTACAACAACAATATTTAAAAGTTCAATAATACTGATTTTGGAGTTATCAAAAAATAGGTATTTTAAATTTTTATAATAAAATAGTTTAGAAACTACATACATAACATATTTTGCTTACTAAACACCTGCTTATCCCCAAAACTATACACAACACAATATTCCAGCTGTAATCGAATTTGATCAAAGCGTTTTTTGTCAAATTGTGGAGTTGAATAAAATTTTGTTTTATTATTTTTACCTAATAAAATCTTTATTTGTAATATATTTTTTTAAATAACATTTTGCTTAAAAATTAAAAATTAAGGCAGTTTACTTTTGTTAAACATACCCGTATGACAGTCTGTATATTTGACAAAAATAAACTGGTTTAAATTGATTTACCAATATTATGAGGTATATGAGAACTGGTTGTATTAGATAAACCTATACATAATTAGCTACTTACTGTCTTTTAGGCTGCCTTGGGTAGTCAAATTAACATAATATATATTAAAAATAATTTTCAGTTGGTAAACTAATTTAAGCCAATCTGATAATTTCTACAAAAACTCGATTTAAACTTTACCACTAAAATGTCTTGTAAACCCAGCATCCCGGCAAACGTGCTTTCAATTACGCTCCGTAAGCCGTGGATTCTCGCGTTCTGTAGCGTTCGTTCTTTAATTTCAAAATCCCTAATTAAATTTCATTGCTTTTTATTACTTTAAATTTCTATTTAATAAAATTAAAGTCTATAAGCATGAATTAAAAATTACTTACGAAAAATACACTGCATACATATATTCTTTTTCCAGGACCGTTAAAAAGATGCAGTTTTTTTAAATGTTAACATGAAGTACTCCATTCTAGTACACTACATAAAATGTTAAAAAGTATTTTTTTAACACTTAAAAGCTTTTTTCACACTTTCAATTAGTGTTTTGTTTCCATGCCTGCTACAATAAACTTAAATATCAATTTATTTGTAACAGCAAACGCACAATCAACTAAATCAAATGGTCAAGTTACCTTTAATTCTGTCATTATTTCTTTTAGTTCATGTGACTAGTTTTAAAATGTGACCGTTTGCGAAAAAATTCCAAGCCTTATTTTCAACTTGTGTATCGTATTTTTTAGATATTACGAAAAAACACTCAAGTTTTAAATCAACTGACAGTTCATATATTAGTTGCTTTTCTTTTACATCAAATCTTAGCTAATTTTAAGTAGGCTGCTTAGATGATGGTTCCTTTTTAAAATAGGAACTCAGCTCAGCCAAGAATGATACCGCCCTCCTTGCCGCGGCTAAGTAGGCCGGATATTTTACTTAAAAGAAGATTTTTGCTACGTTATTAAAAGTCACGTACGTCAGATGTATTCCCGTCCATTTCGAGGTTAGAAATATTTTAAATTGTGTTTGTTTTTAGACTTAGTATTTACTTTTTTTAAATTTCTTTTGTAATAAGAGATATCGAGAATTTGGTTGAGTATAGAATTATATTAAAAAATGGTTTCTTTTACACATTTTCTTATCAATACTGACAAAACTAGGCAGGGGTGTTAAACAAACGAGAAGTCATTTTTAGGTGTATATGATAGGCCTTTACGACTGTAAAAACAATTGCTTTTGTTCCGTTAAAAGTTTAAAAATAAAAACAATATTTTGTATTTATGTATCTCCTACGATGTAAAAATAATTTTAAGTTAAATTTGGTAATACCAATAAAAAATTATCGTAATACCAAATTTAACTTCAAATTATCTTAAGATCGTAGGAGATACATAAATACAAACTAATGTTTTAACAAGCTTTCTCTTACATTGCTTAAGACACCCACGGTACGTTAGTATTTAGGGTTTCAGCCTTCGTCGATTGTCCATAGATAAAAAAAGTTTTAACGGAACACAAGCACAAGTTTTTACAACATATTTTTTTTAGTTTAGATAGTGCTTCAACCACATAGGGTTATTTGCACGTAAACAAAAATTTAGTCGTTTGTTCACATCACATGTTTGTTGTACTACTCTATGATTTATATTGAGTTTATTAGCTCACAGTCCTTTATAAAATTTAATGTATTTCTTAAATTGTTATTAAGAATGTCCTGAAGGGAGTCTTTAAGGTTATTTTTCTGTCTTTCTCGCGCGTGCTTTGGACACTCCACTAAAATGTGTTTAATGGTTAGAGGCACTGTACACAATTCGACTTGTTAGAAGGTAACTATGAGTTAGTTTAGTATGCCCTATCCGAAGTCGATTAATTAACACTTGTTCTTTTCGGTTTAACTTTAAATTGCACTGCCACGGTTTCACGCTTGTTTTACACTCCCGCAAGTGTGTTGTTGCACTATTCCATTCTTCTTGCCAAAACCAAGTTATTTGATCTTTTATAAAATTTTTAAAGTCTTCTGCTACTGTGTTTGGTACGTAGATAGAGTTTGCGTTTTCGGTAGCGGTCCGAGCCGCTTTATCCGCTTGTTCGTTTCCATCTATTCCGATGTGTGATGGGACCCAAATAAAAATTACTTCTCTATGTTGATTTTTAATGTTGGCAAGAGCTCTGTATATTCTTTGTACCACGGGGTGCTTTGAATAAGCATTTTGAATAGCAGTGATGGAGCTTAGAGAATACGGAGATAATTATTGAGTAGTGACTGTCACTTTGTTCTACAAACAACAAGGCTTGAAAATGGCATATAGTTCTGCTGTATAGACGCTTGTATACTTAGTCATTAAGAAAGTAAGTGTGTCTTTATTAGTAACTACAGCAGCGGTTGTGCCTTGGGGTAACTTAGAAGCATCTGTATATATCTTATCGCCCTCAGGTAAATTGTTTAATAGAGAAATAAATTCGGCTTTTATCAAAAGTGGAGATATGTCTTGTTTGTTGTATTGTGCTAGATTTGTAATACAACGAGGTTTGGAGATAGTCCATGGAGGAGGCATAAATATAGATCTTGTTGAAAGAATTTGGGGTAAGATAATTTAAATTTTTGTTGGTAACGGTTAATTCGTTCATAGAAAGCTGGCCTAGTACGGGGTTTACTTGTGTATATATTATTGTAGCGTGCTGAAAAAGTATTGTGATAGGTAGGGTTTTTAGGATTTGCGCCCACGGATGTGGCGTATGAAAGGGAGAGAAATGCTCTACGGTAGCTTAGGGAGGTTCTGAAGCTTCGCAGAGAATACTATTTACAGGACTGGTGCAGAAGGCTCCAAGAGCAAGACGGATAGCTGAGTTGTGGATGGGATCAAGCAGTTTTAAGGTGGACATTATTGCTGAGTCATACGCCGCTGCGCCGAAATCGATGCGTGATCTTATAAGAGCTCTATATATCTTTAGTAGTGTGGATGTGTCTGCTCCCCATGATCGGGTGGTCAAAACTTTAAGGATGTTTAAGCCGGTTCTACATGTTGATACGATGTTTTGGATATGTGGTATCCATGTTAGTTTGTTATCAAATATCATGCCTAAAAATTTTACCTTATCGTAAAATTTTAATGTTTGTCCGTAAATCCTTAGTAGTGGGGTGATAATTTCAGTTGACTTTCAAAAAAGAACGCATTTTGTTTTTACTGTGGAGAATTGAAAGCCTGTTTCCCGTGACCATTTTTCAAGGTTTCTAAGATTTTGCTGAAGGATATTGCTCATAGACTCTAAACTCTTTCCTTTTATAATTAAAACTAGATCGTCAGCATATAGTCTACACTTAACTAAGGTTGAAATGTAGCTAGTGATATTGTTTATTGCAGCTAGAAAAAGTGTATTGCTAAGCACTGAACCTTGTGGTATTCCAGTTTCCGATGTTGTCTGTTCTGAAGTGAAACCATTAACTCACACTTTACTTACTTACAACATATTCTATTAGTTTTTTCATGACAACTACGATGAATTGCGATGTACGCCATTAAGTATTAAAAAGATCATTTACCTACATAATTATTGTTATTACTGCATTTAGAAATATTTTAAAAGTGATATGGTTCTATTTTGGTTTTTGAGCTAGGATAAAAAAACTAAAAAAATGAAGTGTAGAGCCCTCTAGTTAAAAAGTTTAAAATGATAGTTAATTTTGTATTTCTCTAAAAGTAGTAAAGTATGGGGAGTAATTTTAGAATGACCATGGCACGGTTTTGAAGGTTGTTTTAAAAATATTATATTTTGACTTAACATGTTCTGGAGATTTCACGAAACAAAAAATATATAGGGTCTCCACTTAAAAATAAAAGTTCCAGTCACTTTCAGTGAAACCGAAAGTCATAAAAACCTATCATACACACCCAAAAATAACTTTTTGTTACTCTATCACCCTTGCTACCTTTTTGTTAGTATCAATAAAGAAATAAACAAAATACAGCCGAATCTCGTTGTCACCCGGTATGGTAAAGATATTTTTATTTTAAAATTTGCAAAAAAATGTTTTTTTTTGAGTTTGTTGTCCCTCCCCAAAAAGAATTAAACGGTCGAAAGTATATCCTTTCTTTATAGTTGTTTTGTTTATTTTATTAAATTTTTTGATAAATTTTAAATTTTGCAAGATTATTTATATATTTTTTAAAACTTTATCCTATGCCGTACTTTTAGATGGGTTTTAATATGAAATAGCAGATATTTTTACGTAATTTGGGATTTTTAATAAAATTTATTCAAACTCACAAAAAATACATATTTACAGTGGGAGCTAAATTAAACTTGCACACTTTTTATCTAATGATAACTTTTTATCTGTTGCGCCTATCTTTTTTATTTTTTAAGAACTAATAGGTAGATATGTTTTTTCTTGGTTTGAAAATTTTGGTCAAATAGATTTAGAGAGGACGAGAACTTTTTCAAAATGATGCATTTAACTTCGTTGCAAATGAAGTCCAATTTATCTACAATTAGGCTAATACGTTTAATTTTCTTTAATTTATTGATAACTTGTGTCAGCATCGCAGGAACTATGGTAACCTCACATTTTTTTATTTTTTAATCACACTAACCACCATAGTTTGTCTATTAGGAAAAGGTATTAGGTCAATTGTACAGTATTTTGGAAAAAGTCGCGTAAGTTCGGTTCCATTTAAGTCTATTAGCCATTTTAAAATATGTTAAAAAAATAGGCGCAACAGATAAAAAGTTATCATTAGTTAAAAAGTGTGCAAATTTGGCCCACGCTGCATGTAGAATTCGATTTTGAAACCTAGATTTTTTAAAGAAAAGAGGGGCGAGAGGGCAAACCAAATTTAACCTCTAAATTATGTTACTATTTTATTCTTTAATATAGAAAACATTTGAAAAACATTATTATACATATGTATCTTTTGTAAAAAAAAAAACTTTAAAGGCAAATATTTTAAAATAAGAAATTTGTATTACTTAAAACCTTTTACTCTTTTACCCCTTTAACCATTTAATCCTTGGTTAACCATCACACCTCTAAAATTATGCAGTAATAAGGTAACTTATTTTTTGATTTAGTATCACAAGGAAGTAATAATAATAATGGAATAATATGTTTGTTGTTTTTGCAACAAGAATTTTTTGTAAAAAATAATACACTTTATTTATCAGGGCTATATTTATTTAATAAAAATAATTAATTACAAAAAACAAAAAATGTTTTAATTTATTATCTAACAAAAGTCTTTTTCTATTGCTAAACTTTTTTGTTCATTAGGTTTTTCTTCCAATGTCTATCCTAGGGCGTCATTACAGTAATCAAGAGTACAGATATAACAGGTGAAGCTGGCAACATTAGGATATGCATTTCTGACGCTTTTCTCAATATTATTACAAGTATCGCTGAATAAATCACATCCTCTTTCAACTATAAGTTGTTTTTCTAAAAAGAAAAATACATTAAATATTTTAATTCACACTACAACAAAATACATAGTCATAGTCATCTAGAAGTGAGTTAGGTTTTGATCTATATGTCAGTCAATTAGTCTGTCAGTCAGTGGATAATTTACGACTTATAGACCGTTATATCTTTTTATAACCGTTTGAGCCAACTCACAAATTTGGGCTTCTAATTGTCCTTACGGATATAAATACACACCCCAAGCAGCAAGCTGACGTCATTATGACGTCATTTTTAAGTCATTTTTGGTCATGGAACGTCATCAGACCAAAATTATGACGTCATTTTAATGACGTCTTTTTGACGTCGTTGAAGTAACGTCTTTTCGACGTCATTTTTTGGTCATACTAGCTCATGAAAATCCAATGACGTCATGTTTAGAAAACCCGCCAGAAAAATTTTGTAACATTATATGATTCGTGTCAAAAACCAACCGAAATATCCAGAGGCGCACTTACATGTTTGCCGCCCGTAGGCTATTTTATTTTCGCCGCCCCTTTCTTCTTCTTTTTTCCTTCAGAAACATTTTTGAAGAGCAAAAAAAAAAAAGGTCCTCACTTCCATTATTCATAACACATAATCTGCTGCCCCCTAAAGAACGTCTGCCGCCATAGGCTTCAGCCTACTCAGCCTTTTGGTAAAGGCGCCACTGGAAATATCATATGTCAGAAAAATAAGACTAATAATTTTCCAAAATTGAAATAGGAAAAAACTCTACCGATAGATGGCGTAATGGACATTAAACTACTACGCTTATTCAACTACTTCGCTTTTATCGCCCACATCGTACCGATGAAACCAAAATAGTTCGAGACCGGTCTGCAGTTGGTGATTTCAATTAGCTTTGGAAGAAATATCTTCTGCTATTGTAAAAAACTGCATATCCAGGTTAGACAGTGTCCCGAGAGATACGCCCTTACAATTCTTACTTTCTGCTTGCAATGCAAGATTGCAAACAGTAAGGAGTTTTTCCTATTTCAATTTTCAAATAAAATATCGTATCATTTTAGCTTAAAAAAGTATATGCGTCAATTTTTCATCATCTTAGAGACGTCATTAACGGGTAGTCTTTTGTCTGTGACTTAGGGAGGTCAATTTAACGTCATTTTGTCGTTATCTTATGACGTCTTTGCTGACCAAATGTGACCAAAAATGACTAAAAGGAGACGTCAATAAGACGCCAGCTTGCTGCTTGGGACAGGAAGTTTCTTGTGTTTACTTTAAGCAAGTTTTGAGTTATAAGATACCTGCGGCATATAAGGCCCACCTAACGTTAAGTGTAAAAAAACCTCTAATAAATTAGAAAGTTAAGAAAAATTTTATTAAAATAAAAGGTTGCTCATTTATTGTAAAAATAAAATATAAATAAAATTACAAAAATAAATATGGAACCAACTATAAAAAGTATTTAAAACACTTGTTTATGGGCCTTATTATAGTACCATAGTAAAATAAGCTCCCAACTTTCTTAAGCCACTGGTCTTAGTATGTTCTGAAAAACACCAATTCAAAATAAAATAACTTTTTTCCATTTAAAAAGAACGCATATTTTTTACAGCGATAACTAAAATTTGCAAAAAAACCTATTTTGAATAACTAGAAAATTCGAATACATATAGTTTTCTTTTGAAAATAATTATAAATCCTTATGATGATACCGCATCCTACTACAAATTCCTCGCTACCAAAAGAAGGCAAAGAAGGCATCAGGTAGCAGCCTTCAGCTTACTTTCCGTGATATTTATTGGTTTAACCAAAGAGAATTATAGTTTCACTACTATAATTGTCTTTGGTTTAACGCATGTCTGGGCAATGTTTAAATCTAAACCTATATATTTTGTCGCGAGTTTTTACTGTGAGCCTTATTAAACTCCGGGCCTTATATGCCTCCGGTACCTTAAAGGATTCAAAAGTGGCACCAAGTGGTTTCTGGCACCCGGCGCTGTTGCCAGTTTCTTTGTTTGAACTTGACTTGACACGCTGACGCGTGTCTAGATTTAGGAAAGTTTTTTTTAATAGCTTAAAAGAGCTTTGTTGCAAAGAAAATTGAATAATAAAGAATTTGCCTATTAAAATTTAATGATATTGTATTTGGAACTTTTATTTCAAAATCATTGTAAAGTGGCAGAGCTAAGTAATCTATTTACCAACATAAAAGAAAATAGAAATCAAAGAAGTAAGCATAGAATTTAATGTTAAACCTACGAAGGACCTCAACTTAAACCTCATTTTCAATGGCTAGAGTGCAGTTGATCACTGGTGTCTGAAAGTGAGATATTGGCCCTACCACATGGAATATATTTATGAAAAACAAAAATTTACATTTTGTCATTTAGATCACTTAGCTTTGCCACTCTTTAATTATACTCACGTGTAATGTAGGATACTCTTGTACAGACATACTCATCAGGGCAAGTGGTATAATTGACTGCAGGATAGGGGCTCATGGGGTCCACACAAGCAGAGTGATCTTCATCGGTATAAGAATTGCACCTGTAGCATTGTCGATCCCCAAATACACCTAAATTATTTTTTTTAGTTAGGCTTTTCCAATAGTTTAACTTGGTATTTTTATTTTATTTTATTTAAATATAATAAATCCAACGAACTTTGACTAAGACTCAATACCTACTTGTATTTTTTAACATCGCGTCGTTTACATTGGAAACATGTTTTGTTTATTCTTGTATCTTTTAAAAAATTATAATTAAAAATTTTGCATAAAATATTATAGATTTTAATTTTAAAAATATAAAGGATACCAATTACAGAGCTTATTTAAAACCTAATTTTGTGATGGAAAAGGTTCAAAACATAGTTTCTGGAAATCCATTGTTTTCATGTAGATGGTGTTAAAAATAGTCTTTTTTAATAACATAAATATATTTTTAGGGATTTTACATAATTTGGCACTATTCTTGGCTTATTTAACTAACAAGAACTTAATTAAATTTAGTAAGTTCACTGGCGTCTAGAGCAGCACCTAAATAAGTATAACTAAATAAAATGTACACCAATGGTTTTCATGTATTTTATGTTTTTCATTTAAATTAGTCAAATAAAAATATAGCCCTATTTCCCTTTTTTTTGCCTAGTACTAAAGAAAAAAATCATCTTCATTGCATATTCCTGGACCACCCAAGAAATATGGAAAAAAATATAATATTTTATTTATTAAAAATAATCTTAAATAAACGTCATTAAAAATTCATTTTAAACAATTTATCCTAATTGTTGTGTGGATCAGACACAAAACCTATGTAATTAAGCGAATTTTATTTCTTTATTTCTTGAGAGCCAAGCAAGGTACAAAAAATATTAAGTATCAAAAAGCTGCATTTTTATTTGCCTAATTTAAAAAAAATTCTTTAAATTGCACAAAAGTTAGTGACGTAAACTTTTTTTGTCAGAAATATTTGCTTAGGTGCTGCTGGAGAGGCCCCTGGACTTAATAAATTTGATAAATTTGAAATTTAGTGAACCCTGTATTGCAGTTAATAACAGAGCCAAATTTCAAATAAACCAGGTAAGGAGTATTTAGGATATTCATTTAAAAAACCCTATTTTAAACACCCTCTATTTTAAAAACAATGCATTTTTGGACCAATGTTTTTTTTACAGAACTGGCTTAGAAATACGCCCCTTATTATTTTTATCGCAATTAAAAATTCCCTGTGTAATATGTATTTTTGTTTTTTGACTTAAAATATTTGCTATTTTTAAAACATGTTTTTTTATTTTATGTTGCGTTTTAACACTAATTGTGTAAATTAAAATACATGTTTTTTTTGTTTCCATTTACATAACAGTACTTTGGTAATTTATATTTTCGTAACTTTTATCTTTATATTTGTTGATTTTATACAGAGATTATTTAATTGATTGATTGAAACTTTTCATTTTATTTAATAAACAGTTCAACAAACTACTGATAATATCAAGTACCTTCCCATAATAAATAAATGTTTACTTTAGGAATACAATATAAAGAGTTTATTAATATTTTTTTACAAAAAAAAACATTTTACAAAGGTACAAAAAAGGGATTTTTTTCCTTTAATAAAAAATTTGTTATACAAAACAAGACAAATTTTTCAGTTGTCATTCCCCAGTCCTACACCCGAAACATTTGACATTGACAATGGACGTATATATAGCATATTTATGGGGGAAAAGGGGTTAACAGGTAAAAATTTGAGAATTGTGTCCAAAAATTTTGAGGAGTAAAAAAGAAGGTCCGTTCTTTTAAAATACTACGTGTTTATCTGTTTTTCTTGTTTTGCAATTAAAAATGTATAAAGACAAAAAAGAAACCTTTCTCTTAATTTTACTTATTTTTCTACTATAACATGGTCTGGTTTCTTTTTTTACTAATAGTGGGTCTTTACATGACCATACGCATTAAAAACATTACAAATAAAGAAAGACCTTTTCATACAAATAGTCCTATTTTCTCATGCTAGGTAAAAATATAGGGAGGAAGGTTTTAAACCCTCCACACCCTTCCCTATTTATGCTCCTGACATTGACAACCTAGGTTAAAGCGCCGCTCCCATATATGGCAGTATGGATATTCGTGGTAGACTCATCAAAAGAAATTTTCCCCAAAAAGGTTTTAAAATGGTTCATATCATAAAGTATCATTTTATTACCGGCCCAGGCAATATCTTGCCATACACTTAGATCTTAAAAATTTAGGTAGCAAGGTATGTATTCACTTAGCGAACGTATACGGCTCTACAACAAACGTATATCTATGGGTAATAAAAATACATGCGGCAAAAATCAACAACTAGCAAAAAACTCTCGGAACGACACGTCAGATCGCATTTTTGACGTATACGGAAATCGCCATGCAGTGGTATACAGTCGCTAAGTGAATACATACCTTAATTCTCACATGTTTAAACTAAAATAAAACTCTTAAGCTTATTTATACCTGCATCAAAAAAAAAATGAATATTTTAACTACCTTTAGACTCTTTAACTATCGAATAAAACCGCTGTTTAAATTGGTTTTAAGTTTAGTAAACCTATTTGACTTGCCTAATTATAGTGGGAAATCCTGATTTTTTGGGTGTTTGGTAACATGTTTATCTTTAATTAACATTAAAACTAGTTTTTAATTTTAAAAACAATTATTTAAAAATCCAATATTATAGTTTTATTAACAACACATTTTATTTACAAAATTTAAATTAAAGGTTTTTTTTCAAAATCAGCCAATGTCAAGTTTTCGATATGGTCAGGATATTAAAAAAGCAACTTTAATAAACATATATGGCTAACTATATTTTTGGAATATTTTCATAAATATAGCTGTATTTTACCCTTTAGAGATATATTTGAAGGTTCTATAAGCATTAGTTATTAGGATTGTTCCAGCAGAATGTTAGAAACATGTTAGCAATAATCGTAAAACGCAGAAATTGTTACAAACATTAGTCAGAAATGTTGGCAACAGTTTTCTGCTGGAACGAAAAATAAATAAGGCGTGCATACTGCTTATACGTCAATACAAGAAAGGTTATGTTAAAAATTGTCAGTAATGTTTGAAGAAAGTTTGCAAACTTTTTAAACAGTTTCCAATATGTTTCCAACATCTTAAAACTACTGCTGGAACAACAAACAATTGTATAATGTTAGAAACATGGCACTGCTGGAACGACAAATCTGACGTGCGCAGAATCCGAACGATTGCAAACATTTCTGACAGCCTGCTGAAATAAACCTATTATGTAAATTAGGCAACAATACTTTACATTGGCACTATGCTAAAAATGACATTGGTTGTTTTTTCAAAAACCCTTCAATTAGAATAGGAGAAAATCCGAAATGTGTTTTGGTAAGATTTATTATACGAATATTTTTAAAATTTTAAATGCATCTAATCTACATAAAATGAAAAGTTGCATTTGCTTAGAAAGTCAGTTACCAAGATTACAACAACAACAAATATTTTGGGTTCGTTTAAATAGTCAGTTACGATGATTATTTATAGCCTATTTTTCTTTAATTAAAATAACTGCTTGGCTTGGTATAGGCACCTAAATACCTAAATAGAGCTCATAATTGGTAAATAATAAATTAATGGAAAAATTGAATTAAAGTGAAATAGTCTGTCTTACCTACTAAGAACGTGCCCAAGAGAATAAAAACTAGCGAAAATTTAACACGACTCATGATTTAAAGTATTTATTTGTAATAAAATTAACTTTTGAAATAATAATGTAATATTAGGTTTTTAGCGATATCAATTATTAGGTAAATAATCGTCTCGTTTTAAAGTACTTAAAAGTATTTACACTTCCAAAAATAAGGTTTCTTAATAATTTTGAAATGTAAAAAAATATAATTATTACTATTGTTTAATTTGTAAAATTTTATGTTAATTAACTGATAATAATATTAATGGGTTAATATTGTGTTTACTAAAAAACAACTGATTTCAAAGATACTCTTAAAATGTTGTACCAATGTGATAAAATTTGAAAATATATAGGATGTCCAATAGTGGTTACAAGTTTCATTACCAAAAATATATTCCTCTAACCTCACAATAAATATAATATACGTAAATACAATTTTTTTTTATTTGGGACCTTTTAAAGTTTGGGTAAAATTAGTTTTATTATATTTTAACAACGTTTTTTAAAAACATAACATGTTTATAACAGGAAAAATATGTTTAATGCTTTGCCACTTACCATAAGATAGATTTAATAGTACAAAATACAAAAAATTAAAATAATATTATATTAATAAAACAAAATTTATTTAACTTAGAAGATTAAAGAGATATATAGGTACCTCTAAAATTAACAAAAAAAAAAACAAGATTTTGCCTCTTTTATCGGGCACTTTAATGCGTTGCTTAGGGTGCTTAGATACAGGACGGAAATTATATCAAATTATTATTAAGTTAAAAATATCTTTTAGGGCAATTTTACTTTAATCGCTATTAAATCATAATAACTTCAACATGCTTTACGGAAACACCTAATTTTCCAGTAAAACTAAAATTTTAAAAGTTCCATTCGAGTGGCTACCCTTAAATGTACAATATTTTTTGCTAAACCTCAACTATTTGTCGAAGCACAATTTAAAAAATAGTCTACGGAATAGACAAGAAGAAAGACATTTAGAGGAAAAACAGTAATAACCATTTAACTCAGCCTGTCAACCTCAAATGTTTCGGGTGTCGGATTGGGCAAACGCTTTACTTTTTCTGCCGGACAAGTTTACCAAAATGTTTTGCATGCAATTTTTAAACAGTGTGTCAAAAATCGTAAGTGGTTACAGTCACGGAACCATAAGACCCATGGACATGTTTTGGGAATCGGATTGGGCAGGTTTTGTTAACTGCAACCCTCACGATTTTTGCACAATGTTTAAAAATTGCATGTAAGAGATTGTGGTAACCAAAAAAGTGAGCGTTTGCACATTTCAGTACCCAAAACATTTGACATTGCGCCACTTCCATATATGGTAGTATAAATATTCGTGGTAGGTCAAAAGGGACCCCCTAAAACTGTATTAAAAGGTATTAAGTCAATGTCATTACTGGCCCAGGGACTATCAAAAACTAAAACTAGTTTTCCTTCTTTATCTTTTTCTAACCTATCTTTATTTTCATCCAAACTGGAATGAAGAGAAAACTGTGTTATCATTTTTTTTCAAGGTCTTTTATACAATTAAGTATAATTTAAAGTATTGTACTCAGAGTTATACATGTTAAACAAGTCAGATACTGCGATTTTATTTAATGCAATTTTTTTACATTTGCACATTATGTGTGGACATACCTTTATACGTATTAAGTAGCTTAAGCAAGTTACTAAAGCAAGAATCCTAAAACTATTTTTTTCTATTTATCTACTTGAGCAACTTCTAAATTCAGTGAGTTTACATGCAGCATGTATCTAAATTTACTTATTTGATTTAAAGACTTACATAAGCTACTTGACACGTGGACGTCCGCAAACATCAGATTCTTGATCCGATTAGTCGGCCTGACTTAAAAATGTCTACTCTGTCATTGGTTGTATTTAAAATAAAAATTCTACAACCAATGATTACGTAGACATTTTTAAGTCGGCCCGACTATTCGTATCAAAAATCTTATGTATGCGGCCGGCCTGAAGCCCGCATAAATTATTATTAAATGTTTTAAACATTTATATTATTTCGTTTTTAAATTATAAGCCACAATTTTTTTTTATTTAAAAAAGGTTTTAAAGTTTTATATCGCTTGTCAATCAATCAATTAGGAATCCTAAACAAGTACATCCATCATCCACTGAAATTTGTTTACTTATTAACTATGTAAAGAATAGTTTTTTTTTAATTATTTACATTTTGATTATACTTTATGTTTTTAATTATTTTTATAATTATTTTTACTAATATTGGTTTTTCAAATCTTTTAAATATTTTAGTCGCACTCTCTCTTATAGACTACAGTAAAAACAGGTAATTTAATTGTTTTAAAGCGCTACATGCGGTCATGCAAAACTATCACATTGGGGGTCATGCTTAGTTCGGGTTAGTTAAATCTTTTTATTTTTTACTTGCTTTGTTAAAAAAATTTAAAAAAGAGCTTTAACTTACCAGAAACAGCCATTTCCTCTCCAAAATAACAGTTTTGCATGACCGTCTATGGCGCTTAAAACCAAACAAATTACCGGTTTCTGTGCTTTTTACTGTAGTCTTTCTTTCTAACCTCGCTTAAAGCCGGACCCACACGATGCGTCCAACGTTGGATCAAACGTTGGATCAAACCTTGGATCAAACGTTGGGCACAATAAACTTGGCAAATGTGTTCTCCCATACGATGCTACAAAGCTTGAGGTGACAAACGCAACAAATATTGCTTCCAACCTTTTGTTCGTATTCCAGTGTCGTGTGTGTTGTGTATACCGAAATGGACGACCAAGTAGCTGCTATTGCTGCTGGAATTGTGGTTACATGTTGTGGTATGTTAGTGGAAAAGAAGAAGAGACCTAGAAGAAGGAGGTGGTGGATGGTTTCCCTCAATAAAAGTAGAGAAAAGTAAGTATAGGAGGTAAAGTCTCAAGAAATATAAAATTCTGCTTGTTGTCGTCTGTAGTGGGCTTAGGTATACAGGCGGTGTTCCTTAATGATGTGCTAAAATTAAATTCTTTCAGTGACTTGGTAAAAAGTTCATGCTTATATTATGCACTTTTTACCTTAAAATTACTCAAAGAATCGCTCTCTTAATTATTAGCACATCATTAAAGAACACCGTGTATAGGTAGGTATTTTAATTCTTACCATTTCACATTTCATTTTTTTAATAGTAATAACGTACTTATTTTCTAAACCGATTTTGATGAAATTTCTTGATATTATGTATTTTAGGATAATAAATAGAAATAAGCTAAAAGAAATACTATTTTCTATTATTTAATTTGTACTGCGATTGTAGTGGGATTTCAGATATCCTGCATTTTTGTACAGTGTTTATTTTCTTTTCATATTTGTACTCATCCTTTGATTAAAATACCATAATATGCCTATTTTAGTTACAATGGTTCAAACATGCTAACTGATTTGAGAAGGGAGCCCTCCGGAAAATTTGAAAACTTTTGTCGAATGTCTGCAGAAGATTTTGAACAAATTTTAACTAAAATCGGACCACGAATTATGAAGCAAGACACAAATATGCGGAAAGCCATCCCTATTTAAGAACGTTTAGCGATCACTCTTCGGTTTTTAGCATCTTGTAACGCATTTCGGTTTTTGTGGCCTTTATGTTGGGGATTCCATAAAATTGGATATTTCTCATACAATTGAATGAATTCGATAATAAGTTCATTACTCCATTCCATTGTTGGTCTGAAAAATTAATATAAGATATAGGATATGTCACAAATAATGTAGAAAACTTATAGGTCAAGTCTAAGCATCTCTACCCAAATCTATAACTTTCTATAAGTATATAGTCTATAGCGGGTGTCCCTAGCAGGTGGCTCACCCCTATAATTTTTTATTTTTTGAGATAAAATATTGAAATTTGGTATGTGGGTTTGTGACATAAATATGCATTGATTGACGTATTCAATTGTTTCCTGTCACGTCCGGTTTTACCGGAAATGACCTTAACTTTGTTATTTTAAATGAGACACGCGATATATTTTTGCTTATTTGAATAGAAAACGACGTTCTGAGTACAATGACACCTCATTTGCAACTTTTTGACACCTAACCTCGAAATAATTAAAATTTTTAATTCAGAGTGCCGCGAATACGATAAAACGGTAAATTTTAGACCAAGTAGTCAGGGAAAAATAGATGTGATCGTCTTCTGTTTTTTATAACCTCTACAGACTCGTTTAAAGTGTGCGAAATCGTATTTATGGTCATAAGTCAAATTTTTCAAATGGAACAAGGATGGCTCACTAGCCTAACTGAAAAAGTATTTTTACCTTCACTTTGGTACCACTCAATCGATATTTTAATTAATAATATTTTTAGAAATCCCAATTTAATTAATTAATTATTTTTACCTTTACACATAGCGAGCGTAGCGGGCACCGTTGATGGAAAACTTAGCTTCGGAAAAACAAATCACCGTGGCAACAGTCATTTGTTTTTCCGAAGCCTCCATCAACGGTGCCCGCTACACTCGCTATGTGTAAAGGTAAAAATAATTAATTAATTAAATTGGGATTTCTAAAAATATTATTAACTAAAATATCGATTGTGTGGTACCAAAGTGCAGGTAAAAATACTCTTTTCAGTTAGACTAGTTAAAATTATTTCGAGGTTAGGTGTCAAAAAGTTACAAATGAGGTGTCATTATACTCAGAATGTCGTTTTCTATTCAAATAAGCAAAAATATCCGGTTAAACCGGAAGTGACACGAAACAACTGAATACGTCAATTAATGCATATTTATGTCATATACCCACATAGCAAATTTCATTATTTTATCTCAAAAAATAAAAACATTATAGGGGTGAGCCACCTGCTAGGGACACCCGGTATACTTATAGAACGTTATAGCATAGCTGACTTCGACCGTGTCCAACATAGTAGGCCTACGTTTTCTTTGAGACAACATTTTTAAAATAAGTATGCAACATTTCAGCTCAATCAAGCAAGAATTGGTCCATATCCATACATACCTGCACACTAAACACGGCACGTTAAATAAAAGGTTGTAAATTATAAATGTTACTGTATAAACATCTATACAGTTTCTCACGCCACTGACAAAACAAAACATGATAAAAAGATTCGCGCGTCGTATGGGACTGTCACGAACGTTGGTTCCAACCCTGGACGCACCTTTGACGCGGGTCAGATTTACCGACAAGAGCCCGAACTTGCCATGCGGCCAACGTTGGACACATGCAATTCGCCAGCGTACGCCCACACGATGTGGCAAGTGCCCATGTGTCCAACGTTGGAAGGCATTCGCCACATCGTGTGGGACCGGTTTAACACACATACAGTACGTTTATATTTGGGCTTTGAGCCTTCGTGAACCGCCGAAAGTTAAAAAAAGTACATTTCTAAAAATGTTTTTAAAATTATGAGGCGATTTCGGCCCGGTTTGGTACTCCGACTTTGATAGGTAACAATTGGTATGTTTCACGTCACAACCGTTACGTCTGTGTATAATAGCATTTAAATTTGTTTGGTACATTTTTGGTAGGTAAATAAAAGAAGAACCTTACCTAACAATATTTAGATTTAAACATTTGCATCTATTATTATCATGTTTTATTATCAAGAGAAATAAAATTTAGAGTAAGACCAATAGCTTTAAAAAAGGATGAGAGCAAACTAAACCCATCTACCGACCCACAAGCCATGGTATAGCATTTGACAAGCCAAACAGGGTACCAACGTTGGCGTAACGTCACTATTTTGACATCAGAAATTGATTGGTAGACCTTTAAGGGGTTAAATACAGTTAGAATTTTCAAAAACACTTTTTTTATTCCTAATGTACATACATTAAAGAATACACACAGAAAATTTCATATTGTTCCGGTAAATATTTTCAAAGTTACACGCAAATTTAAAAAGGCGTTTTAGAGTGCTCTTAGGTGCTTTTCAAACTTTAAACGCGTTTTTCTCAAAATGGTGTTTTCAAAGTCGGTGATCAACATTACTTGAAAACGGCTAAACCCATTAGTCTCAAATTTTTCCACAAGCTTCTTTAATATAATTTTTAGTAATTAATCGAAGATATTTTCCCGCCAATAAAAAATATTTTTTTATTAACAATTTAAGGCCTAAATTTAGGTCAAAAATCGATTTTTTTTGTTTGATAAACCGGCATTTTGTCAAAAAACCTATTTTGCTTATTCCTTTGATTAATTACTAGACTTAACATTACTGTAACGAAATCTGTTTGGTTTTTTAATTTCAGAGGATCTAGTTCGGAGATATAGTGGTCACCGCAAAACGTCTTTTTGAGAGGTGCTCGCGGAGATCAGCTGTAGCTTCTAATAATAATAATAATAATAATCTTTATTGTCTAACAGTAATCCATTTATAAGACAATTTCATACACATTAATAATAACTGAAAAAAAAATCATTGCATGGCAAAAATATAATAATAAGTATATAAAAAAAATATATAACTAAACTTAAAACTAATGTTAATCTAAGCAGTCCACAATAACCTATGTTTTAACAATTTAGTAAACTAAATCGAAGACAGGTCGTATTAAAAAGGCGCATAGCTTGAAATAGTGGTGTTTTAATCAAAACATTAATAGAAGGTGTAGGTAAGTGAAATGTAGGAGATAGTCTAACAGATTTAAAAGGAACATAAAAATTTATCTGGGACAATAATTCAGGACAATCAATAAGGCATCTGCAGACTTTAAACAGAAATTGAATTGAGATAAATTTTCTACGATTATTCAAAGAGGGAATCTGAAACCGTTTAAGGAGCTCTCCCTGGTCTACACCCCTCGGTGGAAAATGTCCACTACCTTTAAATGCAAAAAATTTTACAAATTTTCTTTGGACATTTTCTAATTGATTTATGTACTTGTTGTAAATCGGGTGCCAAATAATAGAACCATATTCAAGAACAGAGCGGACGTAGCAGAAATATAAGGTTTTCAAAGTTTGGATGTTGTCGAAGTTTCTAGAATTACGCATGATAAAACCCAACATCTTCATTGCTTTATTGCATATCCCCTCTATGTGTTTTGCAAAAGAGAACTTTGTATCAAAAGTGATACCTAGGTCCTTAAATGTTTCACAACGACCAATTGCCGCATTATCTAGTTTGTACTCAAAGTGAACTGGATTTAACTTATTTGAGTAGGTCATATCGAAACACTTTTCGGTGTTTAAGGGTAAATTGTTTTTATCACACCATGTTTGAACTGTTTTCAAGTCCTCCTGTAATGTGAGGCAATCAGACTGATTCTTAACAACCCTGAACAGCTTCAGATCATCCGCGAATAGCAAAACGTTACTTGAAATATCACAACATATATCATTTATAAATAACGAGAAGATTAAAGGAGCTAGATTGCTACCCTGAGGAGCACCACTTGTAGCTTCAAAGTTGTAAGATCTATGACCACGGATCTCCACATACTGTCCACGGTTACTCAAGTATCATTTTAAGAACAATAACAAATTAGTGCTAAAGCCCATATCATCGAGTTTATGCAACAATATGGAATGGTCTACACGATCAAAGGCTTTCGAAAAATCATTGTAGACTGCGTCGACCTGCATACGTCTATCAATAGCCCCACCTGTAAACTGAGCAATACAAGCCAAATTGCTCATAGTGCTGGGCCCGTCAAAAAATCCGTGCTGTTTAGGTGATATTACACCTTTAACTTGGGGAAAAATACATTCATACAATGACATCTCAAAGACTGGCGAATGCGCACAAGATAGACACCGGTCGATAGTTGGCAATTTCATTCTCATTACCCTTTTTACAAACAGGAGTAATTCGCGCTTGCTTCCATATGTCTTACCAAATAAATATTTTTACTTACACTAAGTTTTAAAATAGATTTAAAGATACCATAATATGTGTTTAAATTTTTAGATCAATGAATTTAAAAGTTTTCTTAGAAAAATCCTGGAAAATTGGCTTTTTTGGCCTTCTAAATGTATATAATCCCTTAATCAACCAAACTGGGGTACCAAAATCGCCTATCGACTGGGTTGTCATTAAGAAAATAAAAACATATTTATCTTTTAGTTTTAATACTAATAATATTTTATAAAATGAGGTAAAAAATCTTAAGCTATTTAACATATTACTTAGGGTAAAACTTCATTTACTGCCAGGGCCTCTACTTCTTTAAGTTCTTCTTGCACATTTAATCCGTTAGCACCATTGCAGTAATTAGCTGTGCAGCTGTAACAGTTGTAGGCGGCTAGATCTGGATAGGTGGCTAATAGTGTTTGATAAATGTTGTTACAAGTGTTTCCTGATAGGTCACATCCTCTGGAGACCACGTATTGTTTTTCTAAAAACCAAATTCAATTTTGACCTCAATATTTTTTTAAGATAAAATTTTGTCATAAATATAAGATATCAGTTGAGCTTAGTAATCTTTTTAGGTTTCTTTTTAAGTATAGGATTAATAAGAATTTAAAAGCGATTGCGTCTTATGTAACTTAATTTAAACAAAATGGAGTATTAATTGTATGACAGCTTCCGTTTAATATAATATTTTTGTTAATAGATGTGACAATTATGATTGCGTTGCGGATTTTTTTAAGCCATTTACATTTACTACCTTATATCCATGCAAAGTTATTCTTTACCTATACACATAAACTTGGAAAATAACTGCTAAGGACAAATAATAACTAGAAAAAAAAACGTGAACACTAAGCACAAACAAGAACCAATAATGAAAACAAAAGAATCCTAAACATTTTTTTGTTACAGAATAATTGATTAACTTTCTTTGTTCTTTAAATAAACTAAATTATTAAACTATTTATAATGTTTTACAGGGTGTCTCTAAAAGGTCTGTACAAAATGCAAATACCTCAAATTCCTTGAACCAGAAGAAAATGATCTAACGCAAGTTACCTTAATTGAAAAGTATATCGTTTTCGAGATACAGGGTGTTAAAACTTTTATTTTATTTTAGTTATTAATAATTTTTTTAATTATAATTAATTATAAGATTTTTTTTTAATTTATTATTTAAAGGTTTTTGAGAGTGGGGAATTAAAATATGCTCATGTTTTTGTCTAAAATATAGAGAAAACCACCTGCAGTTTTTGCTTAGGTTCAAAATGTCATAACATTTGAGTGGGAGGGTAAATTGCGTAAAATGGTTATATTTTGGCCCACGGAGTCTATGGTAGAATTTTGTCCTTTTAGAGACACCTTGTATATATTTATTAGTATTGTACTATTAGTTTCTTTTGGCATAATTAAAGTTAAAATGATGGCTTTTAATTATTATACCAAATTATTTCTGACATAACAACTTCCTATTTTTTCATTATTAATCATTGTTTTTCTCTAAACTTTTTCTTTACTTAATATAATTGATTATCCTCCTGACTAACAATATTTTATTTACTTTTTTAATGTTTAGGTTTTATTTGTCCTTAGCAATTATTTTCCAAGTATAGCTTAAGAATCACACTGTATACTGCAATATTATCTTTTAAATTTAAAATTTTGTTTTAAAATAAATAATGTTGTCACAATTGGAAAAATCTCTTATGCATCGCTTTTTGTTTTATTTTTTTAAAACAAAAAAATTAGGACAATTTTAAAATATTTTTCCATTAAAAAATAATATTGTTTCCTATAATAAAAAATAATATTGTTTTCTATAATATCTACTAATTATTAAAAAGTAAAAAATATATGTTTTTAACTTTAAATAAAACATTTGGTTATTTTTGCTTGTAAATTTTTAAAAAGTTTTGTTCAAAATTTACTTGACTTCTTTTCAACGCAGTTATTAAAACTATGAACACGACACAAGTCCACCTTTTCGATTGCCGGAAATGTGGAAACTGGACGATGCAATTATATTTTCCCAACTTATTATTAAAAAAATGTGCACTTACGAGTAATGTACGACACTCTCGTACAATCGTAGTTGTCAGGACAAACTGTATAATTAACAGCGGGATAGGGGCTTATGGGATCGACACAAGCCTTATGATCTATGTCATTGTAAGAATTGCACAGGTAGCATGTTCGACTACCGAATACACCTAAAACAAAATAACAAAAAAGTTAAAATATTTGGTTTTGCAACTCCTTTTTACCAAAAATACTGAATACTCTGGGTAGGAGAGGTCAGTAAAGCTCCGCCCAGCGGGTAACAATGTTTACCGTCATAATTTCTAAACGCAACTACCAATCAATCCGATGTCTATCACTTAATACAAACATTAAAGCTAAGCTGCTAACAAAGCTGGGCAATCAACGCCGTTTTTAATAGAGACTTTTGTATATGTTACTGACACTTCACAATATTCAAACTTACTTAAATGGTTGGAGCTCCTCGGACCTCCCCTAATTTTTATTTTAAATTTAGCCACCGTTACTTAGTAGCCTGCTAATATATTGCTGTTAACTGTTTATAATTTAGATTAAATAAAAATTAAATTTTAAACAAAATTTAGCATATGTGGAGTAAGGCAGCAGCTTCGGTTTAAATTTGTAGGTCGGTTTAAATTTGTAGGTCGGTTTAAATTTGTAGGACAAGTGGTATACGGCAATAATATTTCCTGAAAAACTTACATTAAAGCGAACAACATAGATTTTTACTAATTATAAAGTTTGACATATTCTTTTAATTTTAACAACTAGTTTGGATGACAGAAGTTTATTCGCGGTTAAACAGCTCAGAATTGTGGTTTAATCACTTATCTAAACAAAATTATCCTAAAAATGGTGGTTTCTAATTGGTTTGTTTTTTATTGAGGGAACTAGTCATGTATTATAATTACAAGACCTATAAATTTAATCGACTAAACTACCCAACAATATTTTTGGTAAGATTTTTTTTGAAAATAGCTAAATGTACAATAATTTAATAAAAACACGAGACCGCAAAGCGATCGAGGGTTTTTTTAAATTATTGTTTATAAAACTATTTGCCTAGCCAATTTTACAAGAAACATTTGGATGGTTTAATCAATTTAAATTTGTAGGTCGAGTGGTAAACGGCTAGATTATTTCCTGAATAACTTACATTAAAACCAACAACACATAATTTTACTGATTATAAATTTTTACATTTTTTTTCAATTTTGACATCTAGTTTTGATGACAGAAATGTATTCACGGTTAAACAGCACATGTGGTTTAATCACATAAAATTAATTCGAAAAATGGTGGTTTCTGATTGGTCTACTTTCCATTGAGGGAAATCATATATAATAATAAAATATATTTTTTTTATTTTATTCTGAAGAAATCAAAGATATCAAACAAAACCCATACTTTTAAACATTCTTTTTTGTTTTTTACTGTTTGTTGAAATTTCTAAACAACTTTATGCTATGAAAAATTTAATTGCACACCTTTTATTAAAATTTTGTAAATTTAAATGTTTTAAATATTTCTAAGACAGTGGTAGGCTTGCGAGCCACATGCGGCTCTTTGGATGTGTCAAAAACTTTATTTATATGAGTACTATTTATTGTTTACAAGGAAAAGTTTTGTTGCTCTTTAAAACCTTTAGAATTTTGTCGTTTTAAAATTTTGACTTTTTCGTCCTTAGAGGTTGCCGCCCCCTGTTCTAAGAGGATACTCTGATTCTCGCAATATTTATCTAAATGGTTTTAAAAAACCAAAGATGTTGAGTTAAATATGATGTACTTTTTACTTGCTTACTGTTTTTTTAAGTACATAGCTGGCAATAATGTAGATTATACATTTTAAAAAATTTTTAGGGCTATAATTATTATAAAAACAGGATATATGTATAAACATAAGTTTTATTAAAGGGTTTTTTTTAAATACTTAATTTAACTTACCAACTAATGTTGTTCCGAAAAGGACAAGAACTATTAAAAACACAGCACGAGACATGATTTTTAATTATTGCTAAAGAATTATTTTTTTGTTAACAATTAAAAGTTAGGTCCTAAGCTTCTTAATTTATAGCTAAATTAACAGCTTGTCTCCAGGTACTTGAAACCTATTTTTAAATTGAATTTCCTACTAATAACGATATGGGATTAAGTTTTTTTGTTTACACTAATATTGAATTTCTTAAGAAATATATAAAAATTTATTAAATAATATTGATAAGAAAACAATAAATAAAGATCATGTGGATAATATAGAAGGCCGTACCAAATAATTTGATTCCAAATTGTTTTATTTCTATCTTTTTATGAGTCAATTAATCATTGCGATTGTATTTTTCTAGCATCACCTAGAGTTACTAGATTAATTTTCGTTAAGGCGGAAGTGGCTAGCAAGTAAAAGGGATGCGTATACTCTTCTATGCTCATATTATTTACCTATCAAAAGTGTCATTTTGATATATCTAAGGCTGTGTTTATGTTGGAGCGGTTTTGGGCAAAGATAGAAGCGCGGCTTGACCGCAGCACTCTTATATTACTGTAACATAAAAAAATTTTTGTCAAACTGAGCTGCTAACCTCGTTCCTCGCCGCTATAACATAAACATACCCTAAATACTCTATGAGTTATGGCTTGTCCAATAAATTTGGTTACCGTTATTGGTCAAATTCTTATCGCAGAAGACATGGAAATACTTATAAAACATAAACGATAGATTTCCTTTATATCGGCAATGGGCAAGGGAAGAAGCCTTGTAGTTAATAAATAATAGTTTAAACAAACTAAAAAACACGCTTTTATATGCAACCGAACTAAAAATTAGAAAATAATTTTTCATTACAAAGAGTTTGTCCCTTCAGAGTAAAAAGCGTGGGGTGCTTAATATATTAAATGTTATAATTATTCTATTTGCAAATATCTATGATGGAAAAGTTATAAAAAATAGTAAAATGCACCCCACGCTTTTTACTCTGAAGTGATCAAACTCTTTGTAATGAAACATTATTTTCTAATATTTAGTTCGGTTGCATATAAAAGCGTGTTTTTTAGTTTTTTAAAAATAAATGCTCCAGTTTATTCACTAAAAATTCATTCGCCATTTTGTCAAGAGTAGTATTAGGGAATTTATTTATACTGGCGGTTCTAATCAGGATAACGGGATACTGTTTTTAAATTATTGCATTGTCATCGGTCCTTGATACGTGTGCAAAGTATCAAAGAAATTGAATCGCTGGAAGTTGGTAAAAATTAGGCTCAAAGATTCCGTTACATAGATAGATAGTTACAACCCAAGTTAATAAAAGCGTGTTAAAAACCCTGGGAGTCGTAAGGGACGCCATTTTCTAGAAATAAGAACAATATTTCAGAGTGGGCCAGATTTGAAACACATGCCTACTAAGAATTTTAAAAAAATGGAAAATGTAATGTCTGACTCAAAGAGGATTTTTTTAAGCTTTTGTGGCTATAGATATAATGTGTGCCAGTTATAGTTATTCTCAAATATAACACACATCCGCCGGTCCCAGACACTATACTTACTTTGGCGAGTAACAAAATTTCATACTTCGGAGAAGCACAATTTTTAACTTTGAGTTGACTTCCCATACCACTTCGAACTTCGGCAATAGCAAATATTCGGCGAAATCTCGATTTTGGGTTTTAAAATGACATTGATGCGGCAGCTTCCATACTTGAAG
>JACEGR010008927.1:0-31681 GCA_014170235.1 Listronotus bonariensis
GATTTTATGTATTCGGCAAAATTAAAATATTGCTTAATTCCTAAAATAAGTTGTTCTGTCACATTGAGGGGGTCATGGTAAGTTTTGATTACTTAATTTTTTTAATAAAGCGAATTAAAAAAATTAACCAGAACTAACCATGTCCACCCCAATGTGGCCCTTTTATTTAGTGCATGTTTAACAAATTAAACACAATTTTGTCGAATAGATAAAATTGGCAATTACACAAATTCGGCGCAACATACAATAGTCACAATATAAACTGGAATGCTTCAAGCATTTTAGCAAGGGAAATTTGTTCTTAAAAAGGAAAAATTAAAGAAATTGCGTACATAATAAAAAATTCATAAATTATACTCGTCTGATACTAGACTCATTTTGGCGGCCATTATTTATACCAGGCGCTTTAAAACTTCCAAAAATAATAATATAACTTTACTTACAATCTCAGTCCTAATTTTTACATATAAAGCTTAGGGAACTAATTCAATAATAATTTTTGCAAGGAGTCAAACCAATCAGAGGGGCCTAACACTTCCCCAGACACACACAAAGGCTTCCTATGTAAATAAACGCGATCGTGATTGTGGATAGTTTTTTACAATTTGTTACTAATTATTTAATTATTAATCTAATCGGTCTTCAGTAATAATGAAAAACAATGTTCACATTTCTTAATACCAATAATTACTGCATAAATAAAAATATACAGTGTGTCCCAGGAGAGGTGTTACAAGAGGACAATTGGAGCATTTTTAAGTGTTTAAACGTCTTTTTAAGAAAATTGGTCGCATGGTAAAAACTAAGAAATACAAAATTTTACTCGTATTAGTATAAAAATGCCCAAAAGTAAAGTACATCAATTTTAAAAAACGGAACAAAATTGTATAAGTTAATGTTGTAAAGAAGTAAATTTTATGTCAAAATTAAAAGTTAAAGAATTAAGGTAAAAACATTTTTTTGTCAATTTTTTACAATACGCATTAACTTGACTGAGTAAGCAATAAAAAAAATTATAAAATATTCTTTTAACTTTTGCTTTCCGATTTTATGTATTCGGCAAAATTAAAATATTGCTTAATTCCTAAAATAAGTTGTTCTGTCACATTGAGGGGGTCATGGTAAGTTCTGATTACTTAATTTTTTTTTTAATAAAGCGAATTAAAAAAATTAACCAGAACTAACCATGTCCACCCCAATGTGGCCCTTTATTTAGTGCATGTTTTACAAATTAAACACAATTTTGTCGAATGGATAAAATGGGCAATTACACAAATTCGGCGCAACATACAATAGTCACAAGATAAACTGAAATGCTTCAAGCATTTTAGCAAGGGAAACTTCTTCTAAAAACGAAAAATTAAAGAAATTGCGTACATAATATTAAATAAGAATAAATGTGTAGCATTAGTATCTGTTATTTTACATAACACATGGTTACCTTTGCTTGATGTTGAAGTGTCTTTAGAAAAACTAAAAATCAACTATTTTATTACCTTTTTTTGTATTATAAATAATAAATACAAAAGCAAGCAACTATCTATGTCACTTTGACACTATTGCACAACAAAAACTTAACATTTAGTGTCAAACGCTTTTCAAAATTTTTAAAAACTAAAGCTTTAATCTTAAATTTATAAATAAAAATAAAAGTTAATTTTTATTTTTATTTAATTTTATGACAACCATGGCAAACTTGCTATCAAAAACGTCGATATGTAGTTTTTTAGTACCATTTTTTTGGGTTTTCCTTTATTTGGTCTTAGCAAAAACGATCTGATTTGGCGTGTACCCAAATAAATAACATCTATTAGCCAAGCGTATTTCTGTGGACGATTCTGCACGAAAAATTAATGTAACAAACTTCTATACAACTTTTTAAAAACTCAAAATTAACGGAGACTGTTGAGGAAAAACGTTTTTTGATATTTTTTTAAACTTTTTTTTGTGTTTTGAGAATAATATCCGTGTTTGATTTTTCTAAGATATCCTTGCTTTTCGTGTTATTCACCGTGGACCCGGTACAGCCGAGCCGGTTTGATAAGACCTATGAAGTAGACGATGCCCATTACTGGAGAGGGTCCCGGTGAATGACATGAAAGGCAGGAGTTCTTCTTTAACCTGTCGAAAAGAAAGATTTTTCCCTAATCTATATTTACGACTGTTAGAAATTTTTCCATTTATTTTCTTATATCTACCCTGCCGACTCCCGATAACTCGTTACTGAAGAGGGTCTTGGTTAATGACATGAAAGGTAAAAGTTCCTTTTTTAACTGTCGAAAAGGGAGATTTCTTATTTGTATACATTTACGACAGTAAATAATTATTTTCAATTATTTTCCTATATCTCACTTGCCGACTCTCGGTAAAACTTGATGCCAATTCACTGAATGATGATTTCAGTACGGTATCAACGGTTAGATTAAATCCTTCCGTCGAACAGCGATATTTTTCTTTTAGGATACTCTTGGTTTTTGTGTTATTCACCGTGGACCCGATACAGCCAGTTTGATAGGACTTATGAGGTATGCGAAACGCATCACTGGAGAGAGTCCTAGTAAATAACAGGAAAGGCAGGAGTTCTTCTTTACCTGTCAAAAATAAAAAAATATATATATATTTACGACTGTTAGAAATTATTTTCATTTATTTTCTTATATCTAACTTGCCGACTCTCGGTAAAACTTGATGCCAATTCACTAAATGATGATTTCAGTACGGTATCAACCGTTAGATTAAATCCTTCGGTGGGACAGCGATATTGTTCTTTTGGGATACTCTTGCTTTTCGTGTTATTCACCGTGGAGCCGGTACAGCCAGTTTGATAAGACTTATGAGGTATGCAAAACGCGTCACTGGAGATAGTTCTAGTAAATGACATGAAAGACAGGAGTTCTTCTTTTACCTGTCAAAAAGAAAAAAAATTATCTATATTTACGACTGTTAGAAATTATTTCCATTTATTTTCTTATATCTACCCTGCCCACTCCCGATAACTTGTTACTGAAGAGGGTCTTGGTTAATGACATGAAAGGTAAAAGTTCTTTTTTAACTGTCGAAAAGGGAGATTTCTTATTTGTATACATTTACGATAGTAAATAATTATTTTCATTTATTTTCCTATATCTAACTTGCCGACTCTCGGTAAAACTTGATGCCAATTCACTGAATGATGATTTCAGTACGGTATCAACGGTTAAATTAAATCCTTCCGTCGAACAGCGATATTTTTCTTTTAGGATACTCTTGGTTTTTGTGTTATTCACCGTGGACCCGATACAGCCAGTTTGATAGGACATATGAGGTATGCGAAACGCGTCACTGGAGAGAGTCCTGGTAAATAACAGGAAAAGCAGAAGTTCTCCTTTACCTGTCAAAACGAAAATATATATATATATATATATATATATATATATATATATATATATATATATATATATATATATATATATATACGAGGTGATTCACGGTCAATGGTAGGTTAGACGTTTATAGAAAACGGAACGCAGAATTTTCTGAAAATTTGGCATCTTACATTTTCTTACCTGTTCTATCGATCTAAAATATTTTCAGCATTGCGACGTTGCCGCTTCTATCAAAAAGTCCTAGAAACTTTATTTTTTAAATGGAACACCACCTATATTAACAAGTTTTTATATTCGCCCTTTTATTATAAAACTTTTTTGTTTATATTGCCTCTATACCTATCTCAATCGGTTTTCGAGATAAAAATAATTTGTGTTAAATATGGTCCAAAACATGGCCCTAATTAAACTTAAGTAAATTAGTGCTCTCAATTCATGAAAAGTTGATGTTTTTGTGGTAGTTTAGACAGACACGATGTATTTAATTTACACCGAGAAATCGACTCCATATCATACAGGGCGTGCTAAAATTACTATTATTTCCGTTATTCTTAAAAGGGGTCAAAAGATCATTTTTTCAAATGAAACCCCTGTATATTACTCAAAAAAATTAAAGATGAAGAAGAATGCTTTAAGATGACATATCATGTCCCTATACCTAAATCATTAAGTTTTCTTAATAAGCCGCTTTTTGTGAAAAATTATTTTTTAAAGAATTTAATTTTAAGTAACCATGGAAATATCAAGCTTATGACACTTTGGTGACTTTTATAAGTAACTTATAAACAGTTATTGACTTCTTCTCTTCTTGAGTCTTTAACATAATCTTCCAAAATGGATAGTGATAAAAAAATGGGGTTTCAAGAAAAATTTGAACTAAATGTTTTCTGTATTTTTAAGAAGAATAAAATTAGCTTTTTTATTTATGATGACACACTGAATGCTCAGAGATATCTCAAAATACTAAGGAAGACTGTTACCCTTTTTGTCGATAATTTGTCTTTAGAGGAATATAGGAATTCGTGGTTTCAAATGGACGGATCGCCAGCTCATTGTACCCAGGAAGTTTCCAGGGAACTTTACGAAATGTTTGACGATCGTTGGTTTAGGCGCTTGGGGCCATGGGATTGGCCACCGAGATTACCCGATTTCACGCAGCTTGACTTTTTTTTTTGGTGTTTTAAAAGAAATGGTGTACATTACTCCAGTACCTACTAAAGAAGAACTGCGACGGCGAATAGTGCGGTGTATTGAAGATCTGGATCCCCATCAAATTGAAAAAGCAACCACGAGTCGTGTACAAAAGCACATTTTAAAATGTTTAGAATGTAATGGACATTTTTAGCATTTATTTTAAAAATTTGTTATTTTGTTTACAATTTTGTTATTTTAATTCGTCCTAATTATGTTATTTTCTGTACTTTCATATGTTAATTTAATTATTTTGTAGTCGTACACACTTCCTCTTGTTCATTGGTCTTAATTCAGGATACCTTTGGTTAAATTTTTTGCAACTTCTGGCAATGATTTGATCACACTGTCCGTGTAAAATAAATAATTTCATAAAATTCAAAGTCACCAAACTGTCATAAGCTTGATATTTCCATGGTTACTTAACATTAAATTCTTAAAAAAAATTTTTACAAAAAAGCGGATTTATTAAAAAACCTTGATGATTTAGGTATAGGGACATGATATATCATCTTAAAGCGTTCTTTTTCATCTTTAAATTTTATTGAGTAATATACAGGGGTTTTCATTTGAAAAAAATGGTCATTTGACTCCTTTTAAGAATAACGGAAATAATAGTAATTTTAGCACGCCCTGTATGATATGGAGTCGATTTGTCGGTGTAAATTAAATACATCGTGTCTGTCTAAACTACTACCAAAACATCAACTTTTCATGAATTGAGAGCGCTAATTTACTTAAGTTTAATTAGGGCCATGTTTTGCACCATATTTAACACAAATTATTTTTATCTCAAAAACCGATAGAGATAGGTATAGGGCAATATTAACAAAAAGTTTTATAATAAAAGGGCAAATATAAAAAACTTGTTAATATAGGGGGTGTTCCATTTAAAAAATAAAGATTCTAGGACTTTTGATAGAAGCGGCAACGTCGCAATACTGGAAAGCATTTTAGATCGATAGAACAGGTAAGAAAATGTAAGATGCCAAATGTTCAGAAAAATTCTGCGTTCCGTTTTCCATAAACGTCTAACCTACCATCGACCGTGAATCACCCTGTATATATATATATATATATATATATATATATATATATATATATATATATATATATATATATATATATATTTTTTTTCTTTTTGACAGGTTAAAGGGAGAACTTCTGCTTTTCCTGTTATTTACCAGGACTCTCTCCAGTGACGCGTTTCCTTTATTTGGTCTTAGCAAAAACGATCTGATTTGGCGTGTACCCAAATAAATAACATCTATTAGGCCAAGCGTATTTCTGTGGACGATTCTGCACGAAAAATTAATGTAACAAACTTCTATACAACTTTTTTAAAAACTCAAAATTAACGGAGACTGTTGAGGAAAAACGTTTTTTGATATTTTTTTAAACTTTTTTTGTGTTTTGAGAATAATATCCGTGTTTGATTTTTCTAAGATATCCTTGCTTTTCGTGTTATTCACCGTGGACCCGGTACAGCCGAGCCGGTTTGATAAGACCTATGAAGTAGACGATGCCCATTACTGAGAGGGTCCCGGTGAATGACATGAAAGGCAGGAGTTCTTCTTTAACCTGTCGAAAGAAAGATTTTTCCCTAATCTATATTTACGACTGTTAGAAATTTTTCCATTTATTTTCTTATATCTACCCCTGCCGACTCCCGATAACTCGTTACTGAAGAGGGTCTTGGTTAATGACATGAAAGGTAAAAGTTCCTTTTTTTAACTGTCGAAAAGGGAGATTTCTTATTTGTATACATTTACGACAGTAAATAATTATTTTCAATTATTTTCCTATATCTCACTTGCCGACTCTCGGTAAAACTTGATGCCAATTCACTGAATGATGATTTCAGTACGGTATCAACGGTTAGATTAAATCCTTCCGTCGAACAGCGATATTTTTCTTTTAGGATACTCTTGGTTTTGTGTTATTCACCGTGGACCCGATACAGCCAGTTTGATAGGACTTATGAGGTATGCGAAACGCATCACTGGAGAGAGTCCTAGTAAATAACAGGAAAGGCAGGAGTTCTTCTTTACCTGTCAAAAGAAAAAAATATATATATATTTACGACTGTTAGAAATTATTTTCATTTATTTTCTTATATCTAACTTGCCGACTCTCGGTAAAACTTGATGCCAATTCACTAAATGATGATTTCAGTACGGTATCAACCGTTAGATTAAATCCTTCGGTGGGACAGCGATATTGTTCTTTTGGGATACTCTTGCTTTTCGTGTTATTCACTGTGGAGCCGGTACAGCCAGTTTGATAAGACTTATGAGGTATGCAAAACGCGTCACTGGAGATAGTTCTAGTAAATGACATGAAAGACAGGAGTTCTTCTTTTACCTGTCAAAAAGAAAAAAATTATCTATATTTACGACTCGTTAGAAATTATTTCCATTTATTTTCTTATATCTACCCTGCCCACTCCCGATAACTTGTTACTGAAGAGGGTCTTGGTTAATGACATGAAAGGTAAAAGTTCTTTTTTAACTGTCGAAAAGGGAGATTTCTTATTTGTATATATTTACGACAGTAAATAATAATTTTCATTTATTTTCTTATATCTAAGTTGCCGACTCTCGGTAAAACTTTGATGCCAATTTACTGAATGATGCTTTTAGTACGATATCAACCGTTAGTTTGATAAGTCTTATAGGGTATGCAAAACGCGTCACTGGAGAGGGTCCTAGTAAATGACATGAAAACGTCTAACCTACCATTGACCGTGAATCACCCTGTATATATATATATATATATATATATATATATATATATATATATATATATATATATATATATATATATATATATATATATATATTTTTTTTTTTCTTTTGACGGTTAAAGGAGAACTTGCTTTTCCTGTTATTTACCAGGACTCTCTCCAGTGACGCGTTTCGCATACCTCCATAAGTCCTATCAAACTGGCTGTATCGGGTCCACGGTGAATAACACAAAAACCAAGAGTATCCTAAAAGAAAAATATCGCTGTTCGACGGAAGGATTTAATTTAACCGTTGATACCGTACTGAAATCATCATTCAGTGAATTGGCATCAAGTTTTACCGAGAGTCGGCAAGTTAGATATAGGAAAATAAATGAAAATAATTATTTACTATCGTAAATGTATACAAATAAGAAATCTCCCTTTTCGACAGTTAAAAAAGAACTTTTACCTTTCATGTCATTAACCAAGACCCTCTTCAGTAACAAGTTATCGGGAGTGGGCAGGGTAGATATAAGAAAATAAATGGAAATAATTTCTAACAGTCGTAAATATAGATAATTTTTTTCTTTTGACAGGTAAAAAGAAGAACTCCTGTCTTTCATGTCATTTACTAGAACTATCTCCAGTGACGCGTTTTGCATACCTCATAAGTCTTATCAAACTGGCTGTACCGGCTCCACGGTGAATAACACGAAAAGCAAGAGTATCCCAAAAGAACAATATCGCTGTCCCACCGAAGGATTTAATCTAACGGTTGATACCGTACTGAAATCATCATTTAGTGAATTGGCATCAAGTTTTACCGAGAGTCGGCAAGTTAGATATAAGAAAATAAATGAAAATAATTTCTAACAGTCGTAAATATATATATATTTTTTTATTTTTGACAGGTAAAGAAGAACTCCTGCCTTTCCTGTTATTTACTAGGACTCTCTCCAGTGATGCGTTTCGCATACCTCATAAGTCCTATCAAACTGGCTGTATCGGGTCCACGGTGAATAACACAAAAACCAAGAGTATCCTAAAAGAAAAATATCGCTGTTCGACGGAAGGATTTAATCTAACCGTTGATACCGTACTGAAATCATCATTCAGTGAATTGGCATCAAGTTTTACCGAGAGTCGGCAAGTGAGATATAGGAAAATAATTGAAAATAATTATTTACTGTCGTAAATGTATACAAATAAGAAATCTCCCTTTTCGACAGTTAAAAAAGGAACTTTTACCTTTCATGTCATTAACCAAGACCCTCTTCAGTAACGAGTTATCGGGAGTCGGCAGGGTAGATATAAGAAAATAAATGGAAAAAATTTCTAACAGTCGTAAATATAGATTAGGGAAAAATCTTTCTTTTCGACAGGTTAAAGAAGAACTCCTGCCTTTCATGTCATTCACCGGGACCCTCTCCAGTAATGGGCATCGTCTACTTCATAGGTCTTATCAAACCGGCTCGGCTGTACCGGGTCCACGGTGAATAACACGAAAAGCAAGGATATCTTAGAAAAATCAAACACGGATATTATTCTCAAAAACACAAAAAAAAGTTTAAAAAAATATCAAAAAACGTTTTTCCTCAACAGTCTCCGTTAATTTTGAGTTTTTAAAAAAGTTGTATAGAAGTTTGTTACATTAATTTTTCGTGCAGAATCGTCCACAGAAATACGCTTGGCTAATAGATGTTATTTATTTGGGTACACGCCAAATCAGATCGTTTTTGCTAAGACCAAATAAAGGAAAACCCAAAAAAATGGTACTAAAAAACTACATATCGACGTTTTTGATAGCAAGTTTGCCATGGTTGTCATAAAATTAAATAAAAATAAAAATTAACTTTTATTTTTATTTATAAATTTAAGATTAAAGCTTTAGTTTTTAAAAATTTTGAAAAGCGTTTGACACTAAATGTTAAGTTTTGTTGTGCAATAGTGTCAAAGTGACATAGATAGTTGCTTGCTTTTATATTTATTATTTATAATACAAAAAAAGGTAATAAAATAGTTGATTTTTAGTTTTCCTAAAGACACTTCAACATCAAGCAAAGGTAACCATGTGTTATGTAAATTAACAGATACTAATGCTACACATTTATTCTTATTTAATATTATGTACGCAATTTCTTTAATTTTTCGTTTTTTAGAAGAAGTTTCCCTTGCTAAAATGCTTGAAGCATTCCAGTTTATATTGTGACTATTGTATGTTGCGCCGAATTTGTGTAATTGCCAATTTTATCCATTCGACAAAATTGTGTTTAATTTGTTAAACATGCACTAAATAAAGGGCCACATTGGGGTGGACATGGTTAGTTCTGGTTAATTTTTTTAATTCGCTTTATTAAAAAAAATTAAGTAATCAGAACTTACCATGACCCCCTCAATGTGACAGAACAACTTATTTTAGGAATTAAGCAATATTTTAATTTTGCCGAATACATAAAATCGTAAAGCAAAAGTTAAAAGAATATTTTATCATTTTTTTTTATTGCTTACTCAGTCAAGTTAATGCGTATTGTAAAAAATTGACAAAAAATATGTTTTACCTTTATTCTTTAACTTTTAATTTTGACAGTTCTCCTTTTACCTGTCAAAAAGAAAAAAAAAAAATATATATATATATATATATATATATATATATATATATATATATATATATATATATATATATATATATAGATCTAGAGTCGGCAAGTTAGATATAAGGAAAAGTAAATGAAAATAATTTCTAACAGTCGTAATATATATATATATATATATATATATATATATATATATATATATATATATATATATATATATATATATATATATATATATATATATATATATATATATATATATATATATATATATATATATATATATATATATATATATATATATTATATATATATATATATATATTTACGACTGTTAGAAAATTATTTTCATTTATTTTCCTATATCTAACTTGCCGACTCTCTGTAAAAACTTGATGCCAATGTTATTTAGTTAGACCAGTGGAGACAAAAAAATGTACGCCACTGACTTTTGTGGCAACTTTTTTTCAGAATAAACATTGTTTATTACTATTTTTAAAAAATTTGCTTTTTTTCTGGTAACAAAAAAACAAATTAATCCGATAAATTGCCAGTAAGGACCATACAAGAAACATAAGGGCAAGTATTTCTTATAAAAATTAAGTGTTAAAACTTAATTTGAAAATTTTGTTGCAACAACAACAAATACTTATTTAAATAACTTTTATAACTAGTCTAACACATTTAAATGAAAAAGGTGTTTTTAATTTTTTTCTTTTAAGTTTATTACCCTTGGAAACGAAAATTGGCAAAGCCATCTTTTAAGGTTTTAAAAGAAATTTTCCAAAATTGGTCTTGGCTTAAACCGATCCATAAAAACCCGTTTAAAAAAGAATCGGCAATCTCTATCCGTCTTCGTAAATTGATCAGATTTCTAACTCGGGTTAGATCCTGCTGACCCAGGTAAAAGCCAGGGTTAGTCGGCTTAAACAGAAGTGTCAAAATTAGCTTTTTAGAATTTAATTATTAACTTGTTTATTACAAAAAAGTTTAAAAAAAAATTATATTTTGTATTTATTAATAATTATTTTTATCTTAATTATTTTTGAAATCCAAAAAAAGGGCATAACCAAGAACAAAGCAAAAGGGTTGTTTTGTTTTGACAAAAAGCCGATAAGTAAAGGCCAAATAGAACATACGTAACCAGAACTAACCAGAAAATAACAAAGATCCGAGTGAATCCTAAAAACAGCTGAAAAATGGATTGTTGATCCTAAATTTATGCCTTAAACTATTTATTATTAAAACATATTTATTGCTGAAAAAGAACTTCCATTGATTGTTAAAAAATATATCTAGGAAATCAAAATTTAAAAGCGATCGGTTCAGCAGTTTTTCAGAAATGGTGGTCACTGTCTTTAAAAAGGCTGTTTTGAGAACAACGCGCTTAAAACTTTTAAATGCCCATACATTAACTTAATTTTTTTTTACAAATACGCGCATCTCTTTAAAACTATTTGACGGATTAATTTTAAATTTTCAGAGAATCTACTTGAATACAGGTGCACTTGATAATTCCCCTTTTTTTCAATCGCCAGTGAATATAACCCCTTAAAAATTAAATTGGGTTCTATATTTTATTAAAGTAATATAATCCGCCATAAAAGTTTAAAATTAAATTTAGTAAAACAAACGGTTAAGCTTATTACAGACGTTTTATGACTTGTTCTTTAAAAGAATAATTGTTCTAAAAGATATTAAATTATTTATTCTAGTTTTCTGTTAGGACTTTTAAATTAAACGAAGTTTTTGCATTACGACATATTACATTAAAAAGTATAAAGCCAACGGTTTATATTTTTATTATGTAAAATAATTTTTGTACATTAGCAAATAAAAATTATTAAAAAAAAATCATTCTTTTTATTTTTTAAAGTTGTTTGTCTTAGCAAAAGTTTTTTTTTCAAAAGAAAAATCTTGCTTTTTGACAGTTAAAAGAAGAACTCCTGCCTTTCATGTCATTTACTAGGACCCTCTCCAGTGACGCGTTTTGCATACCCTATAAGACTTATCAAACTAACGGTTGATATCGTACTAAAAAGCATCATTCAGTAAATTGGCATAAAATTTTACCGAGAGTCGGCAACTTAGATATAAGAAAATAAATGAAAATTATTATTTACTGTCGTAAATATATACAAATAAGAAATCTCTCTTTTCGACAGTTTAAAAAAGGAACTTCACCTTTCATGTCATTTACCAAGACCCTCTTCAGTAACAAGTTATCGGGAGTGGGCAGGGTAGATATAAGAAAATAAATGGAAATAATTTCTAACAGTCGTAAATATAGATATTTTTTTCTTTTGACAGGTAAAAGAAGAACTCCTGTCTTTCATGTCATTTACTAGGAACTATCTCCAGTGACGCGTTTCGCATACCTCATAAGTCTTATCAAACTGGCTGTACCGGCTCCACGGTGAATAACACGAAAAGCACGATATCCCAAAAGAACAATATCGCTGTTTCACCGAAGGATTTGAATCCTAACGGTTGATACCGTACTGAAATCATCATTTAGTGAATTGGCATCAAGTTTTACCGAGAGTCGGCGTTAGATATAAGAAAATAAATGAAAATAATTTCAACAGTGTCGTAAATATATATATATATATATATATATATATATATATATATCTATATATATATATATATATATATATATATATATATATATATATATATATATATATATATATATATATATATAAAAGTGAATGGTCTTGAGCCTCTTGATATAAATACATTAATAAAAGGTAAAATTCTTGGGCATATGGCTCATCAATGACTGTAAAAAACAAATGTAAAAAAAAATAACCTATAAGAATCTGGCTACTATGGTTGGTTGTTTAAAAATTACGGAGTCTCCAAAAGAAAATGGAATAAATTCCCGGGCCCGGACTAAGACGGTGACACGTGTTTCGTCTTCGTTAAGACTTGTCAAACCGCTTCAGGTCGTTAGATTCTTGATGAATCAAGTGACTGACTGTAAATACATTCTTCTTGTCGTTCAGAACTAATAAATACAGACAGTGGCGCTATCCCACAAGAAATTCAAAACAACCAGCCATAGCATCGAGAGGTTAAAGTTGGTAGGTAAAAGTGCGCCATCTAGTTGTATATGGCGAAAGTTAAAAATGCACCATACTGTTATGCCAAACAAACCATGGGCGGAACTGGCCGCCCATCAGTCTGCGGGTTTGCAGAATTCGGATGAGTAGTTTAAATGAAATCGCAGTTTGGGAGTGAAAAATACTGCTTTCAATATGATTTTATCATATTTTCAGTTCACTGCTGTAGCCACCTACCTGGTTTTGGCAAACTAATACCATCCGAATTCTGCAAACCCGCAGACTGATGGGCGGCCAGTTCCATATGGTTTGTTTGGCATAACAGTATGGTGCATTTTTAACTTTCGCCATACAACAGATGGCGCACTTTACCTACCAACTTTAACCTCTCTCGATGCTATGGCTGGTTGTTTTTGAATTTCTTGGTGGATGGCGCCACTGTCTGTATTTATTAGTTCTGAACGACAGAAAGAATATTTACAGTCAGTCGCGATTTCATCATATGCCTTAGCGACCTGAAGCGGTTTGACAAGTCTTAACGTGAAGACGAAACGATGTGCTCACCGTCTTGGTCGGGCCCGGGGTATTCCATTCTTTGAGACCTGTACCTTTAAACAACCAAACTATAGTAGCCGAATTCTTATAGGTTATTTTTTATTTATTTTTACAGTCATTGATGAGCCATATGCCCAAAGAATTTTACCTTATTAATATATATATATATATATATATATATATATATATATATATTTATTGACTGTTATATATATATATATATATATATATATATATATATATATATATATATATATATATATATATATATATATATATATATATATATATATATATATATATATATATATTTACGACTTCGTTAGAAATTATTTTCATTTATTTTCTTATATCTACCCTGCCCACTCCCTGATAACTTGTTACTGAAGAGGGTCTTCTTGTAAATGACATGAAAGGTGAAGTTCCTTTTTTAAACTGTCGAAAAGAGAGATTTCTTATTTGTATATATTTACGACAGTAAATAGTAATTTATCATCTTATTTTCTTATATCTAAGAAGCTTGCCGACTCTCGGTAAAATTTTATGCACAATTACACTGACCGATGCTTATCAGTACGATATCAACTTCGTTAGTTTGATAAGTCTTATGGGGTATGCAAAACGCACGTCACTGGAGAGGGTCCTAGTAAATGACATGAAAGGCAGGAGTTCTTCTTTAACTGTCAAAAAGCAAGATTTTTCTTTTGAAAAAAAACTTTTGCTAAGACAAACAACTTTAAAAAATAAAAAGAATGATTTTTTTTAAATAATTTTTCTTTGCTAATGTACAAAAATTATTTTACATAATAAAAAAATATAAACCGTTGGCTTTATACTTTTTAATGTAATATGTCGTAATGCAAAAACTTCGTTTAATTTAAAAGTCCTAACAGAAAACTAGAATAAATAATTTAATATCTTTTTAGAACAATTATTCTTTTAAAGAACAAGTCATAAAACGTCTGTAATAAGCTTAACCGTTTGTTTTACTAAATTTAATTTTAAACTTTTATGGCGGATTATATTACTTTAATAAAATATAGAACCCAATTTAATTTTTAAGGGGTTATATTCACTGGCGATTGAAAAAAAGGGGAATTATCAAGTGCACCTGTATTCAAGTAGATTCTCTGAAAATTTAAAATTAATCCAGATCAAATAGTTTTAAAGAGATGCGCGTATTTGTAAAAAAAAATTAAGTTAATGTATGGGCATTTTAAAGTTTTAAGCGCGTTGTTCTCAGAAACAGCCTTTTAAAGACAGTGACCACCATTTCTGAAAAACTGCTGAACCGATCGCTTTTAAATTTTGATTTCCTAGATATATTTTTTAACAATCAAGGGAAGTTCTTTTTCAGCAATAAATATGTTTTAATAATAAATAGTTTAAGGCATAAATTTAGGACCAACAATCCATTTTCAGCTGTTTTTAGGATTCACTCGGATCTTTGTTATTTTCTGTTAGTTCTGGTTACGTATGTTCTATTTGGCCTTTTCTTATTGGCTTTTGTCAAAACAAAAACAACCCTTTGCTTTGTTCTTGGTTATGCCCTTTTTTTGGATTTCAAAAATAATTAAGATAAAAATAATTATTAATAAATACAAAATATAATTTTTTTTAAAACTTTTTTGTAATAAACAAGTTAATAATTAAATTCTAAAAAGCTAATTTTGACACTTCTGTTTAAGCCGACTAACCCTGGCTTTTACCTGGGTCAGCAGGATCTAACCCGAGTTAGAAATCTGATCAATTTACGAAGACGGATAGAGATTGCCGATTCTTTTTTAAACGGGTTTTTATGGATCGGTTTAAGCTAAGACCAATTTTGGAAAATTTCTTTTAAAACCTTAAAAGATGGCTTTGCCAATTTTCGTTTCCAAGGGGTAATAAACTTAAAAGAAAAAAATTAAAAACACCTTTTTCATTTAAATGTGTTAGACTAGTTATAAAAGTTATTTAAATAAGTATTTGTTGTTGTTGCAACAAAATTTTCAAATTAAGTTTTAACACTTAATTTTTATAAGAAATACTTGCCCTTATGTTTCTTGTATGGTCCTTACTGGCAATTTATCGGATTAATTTGTTTTTTTTTGTTACCAGAAAAAAACAAATTTTTAAAAATAGTAATAAACAATGTTTATGCTGAAAAAAAGTTGCCACAAAAGTCAGTGGCGTACATTTTTTTTTGTCTCCACTGGTCTAACTAAATAAAATTAGCTAAGGGCTAAACTAATTTCTTATTTAACAAATACCCCAACCAAATTATTTAAATCAAATAAGGTATATTACGGATAATTATTAAAAACCCGACAAGTTCAACTCCCTGTATCGAAGAAACCAAGTACTTCCGGACCTATGTTTATACGATTTTTTTTCATTAAATTTGTTTTGATATAAGCCATTAAATTTTCTTTACCGCAATTAAAAACACCCTGTATAGAAAAAAAAACTTTAAGGTGTTATTTTAAAATGTTACCTGCAATGATAACTGCAAGAAATAATTCTGCAAAACGATATATTTTAATAAAATTATAAACCATTTTTAAAAGTTTTAAAGATAGCCTTAAAATATTATGCAGGAAATTATTTTTAAATTTTCTTTACATCTTAAAATTATTATAAAAAAAAATTACCTAAAATTGCCAAAAACCTATTGTTTTTTTGCATCATAAATGATTTTTTTAATAGATAATTTAAAAATAAATAACATAATTTCTGTAATAACAATTTCTTACTCATACTTATTACAAAAAATATAGGTACTGTTTTTCTTTGTTTGATATTTCTTTAAATTCCAAAATACCATTGTGTGTGTTAGTGATTTTAAAATATGTTATAAGATAAAAAAATATGGGTTTTGGTTATATACAGAATTTAAAAAATTGTATGCAAAAACATTTGACATCAAGAGACTTTAATGTGCCAAATAAATAAATGTTAGTTTCAGAATATTATAAATAAGGATAAAAAAATTAAACCGAATTCCTTAAGATATGTGTTATCAAGATTTAGTAGTTTAGTAGAATTTTATTACCCGACCTAATTTTTTTATATATATTATTTTGAAATTATTAGTTAGTTTTATTTATCTTTTAAAATTCGGTATAATTTTTTTTATTTAAATTTATAATATTCTGAAATTAACATTTATTTATTTGGCACATTAAAGTCTCTTGGTGTCAAATGATTTCGCATACGTTTTTTTTTTTTTTAATTCTGTATATTACTAGAAACTTTTTTTTATCTGATAACAAAATTTTAAAATAACTAAAATTAGTGTTATTATAAGAGATAAATTTACAGAAATATCTAATAAAAAAAAAGTTGTTATATTTCTCGCTATATAAGTAATAAAATCGTTATTACAGAAATTGTGATACTTATTTTAAGATTATCTATAAAAAAAAACATTAAGGTGCAAAATAACCAATACATTTTTGACAATTTTAAGTTAAAAAATAAAAGTAAAAAAATAATAATTTTAAGATCTAGAGAATTTAAAAAAATTGCATAATTGTATAAAAAATTTAAAAATGATTTATAATTTTTTTAAAACCGTTTTGTAAAATAATTTCTCCCGTATAAATTTCAGTTATCATTATTGATCGGCCAATACCGCAAATTTAGCCGATTATCGGTATCGGCAAAATCTTGCCAATAAATATCGGTGTATTTAAGATTAACTATTTTATTTATTTGTATGTAAAAACTATTATTTGATCTTTTTTTTAATAAAATAACTTAATTATTTATAATATAAAAATAATATTTTATTTTTATAATTTGACCTGTAACATTGTTGCGATCATTTTGACAATGCTCACAACATTTAAGCTTTTCAAACCGAACTCTAACCTAAGGTATACATTTCTGCTTATAAAACAATCATTTTAGTTAATCAAAATAATTTCATATAAAACCTATTTCAATTTAAAAATCCCTTACGAATTAATCGCCCAGTATAGCAAAAATTTTTATCTTAACCACGCGACAAGCTTAAGTAAGGGAGATTAGTAATTCAACAAGGACGACCATCTCTTTCCCGCGTCTTAGAAAAAGACAGCACTACTCTCAAGTACCTACATCGACAAACTTTATTCTTGTCAAACATAAATAGTTTGTAAAAATCGATAAACGAAGACAGCTGACTGAGTGGATTTAAGGTTAGTGCGTAAATTGCAGAAATATTTAGTGAATTTTCGTTGAATTTCGACCCGGAAAAGTGGAAAACAGTGCTAAATTTTACCATTTGTTGTTTGTGAAAAGTGTTAAGTTGAAGACAGTCTGTCATGTTTTACCATATGATGAGATTGACCAATGAAATTACATTTTTAATTTCATGGAGGGGAACCGGTAGGAAATTTTTGAGGATGATACTTCCGGCAGGTTGTCTTTTCCAACCACCTGTCAAAGTAAGAGCAAAACCTGAGTTTATTTTGAATTTCTCTTTGATTTCTGCCTTTCGTCTAATTTTTATTTATTATGCGTTGATTTATGTCTGAGGATAGGCATTAAACCCTTAGGATTGTTTTAAATGAAAATTTAGACTTCATTAGGTGAAATTTGTTCAAAGGAAAGGTGTCTGTAATTATTCTTAACCTATAACGGCCATTTTGTAAAGGTGAGGTCACGTTTTTTAGTCAGTCGGATATGTATACTTATTAATTGCATATTCCAGGTTTTATTTGCAAATGTGTGACCACTAACCCATTTAAACTTAGTGGAGCTCTTATGTTCTAGTGACTTTTTATTTTACCTACCAAAAACATAGAATCTCACACGTGAGGAGATAATTTAGTTGTTTTGGGGTAAGATTAGCTATTTTTCTGAGCAGAGAGCTCATATAATAAATTGGGGACACCTTGATATGGTCTTTGGTTATTTATTTTAAAAGGGGACACCCAAATTGCACAAATTCACCTCTACCTTTTGAATACTATATTGCTCGTGTAGTTTTTCAAATTACCTTACCTTAATTTTATCTTTGTTTTTTCTTTGGAAAAGAAAACGCAAACAATCTTTACCTTATCGATGCTCGTAGGAGATTGTTTTATTTTTTTGCTCGCAGAATAGCCTTGACAAGTGATTGGTAGAGCCATTTTACTTTATTTTTGCAATTGATGTAAAAAGAAAGTGTATTTTATTTGCAGGAAGCTGCTTAAAATTGCAAATTTCACTGTTTTCGGTTTTTCTTCGAAAAATTGAAAACTGGTTATTCTCTCCCTTTTATATTTGTATTTTTTATTTCAATATGAGGAATTGAGGTAAAACTCTTTCCTGTAAAATTCTTTCATAACACCCATTTTAAGGGATTTCCTGTATATATTTTTCTTCTGATGTAAAATTTATTTTTAATAAATGTAAACACCTAATTTAATTTTATGGTTACTAAAGTGCTTTCCTGAATATTTAAAATGTTTTTATTTTTGCCCATTTTAAGCATTGAGCGTATGTAAAGGTAGCATTTCTCATTTATCTCTTTATCAAGACTTTTCAGTGTACAAAGTTGATCTGTAAATTAAAATTAATTTCTTTGTTGTATTTTAGAAAGTAATTAAATCATTAACCTTGATTATTATCCCAGCCAATTAAGTAAGTAAAATTCTCATGTAACTTCTTACTAAATAGTTATTAAAAAGTGTCAACCTTTACCTAGACTCAAAGTATTTAAATAGACTTTTGGTGACATTGTAACTGCCTTGAACTGTTTTTTTCATGCTTTTTGAAATATCACGTGGGACCATCGAGGAGTGGTGACGTCATCAACTTCCCCCAGTTCCTATTGAGGACGACCGTCCCAGCCTTACAGCAACTTTTTAGCATCGCCGCTTGAATAAAGGCCATAAGGTATATTCACCTTTAAATGTGGATATTGTCACCAAAAGGGGCAGGGTCGAATTCACTCCCAAAATAAGGAATAGTACCTGATGGCGAAAAAGGTGACGGACGAATTCACTCCCGGGTCAGTTTACCTTTATTACCTAAATAATCGAAAACTTCGTTCAAATTGTTAAGCAGCATTGCCAGATTTGAGGAAAATACTGGGAAATAACGAAAGAAACATATTTCATATATTTACATTTATTTATATTAATATTATTTTTTAAACAGCTACCTTACATCTATGGGAAATACATTTTACAAACTCAAAATTACTTATGCTCTTATTTTCTAATTTTGCTAAATATTTATCTAAGAATTGTTTTTTTCGCAGCACTTTACTATCATAGACTTTAACTATTGTATCAATACTTCGTAGTTTAATATATGAATCTAGTTGAAAATCCAAAAGAACATTTAGAAATTGATGAATATTTGGGTGGGGACTGTAAAATGATGAATTATAACGAGAATGAAAAGATTCGCAGGCATTTGTTGTTAACGTTAAAGAAGATGAATTGTCCGCCCAAATATGTGGTGGAAATCTAGATGTTTCTTCTATATAATTCTCAACTAGATAGTCACAAAATTTAAGTACCCTGTTATCACTGGGTTGAACTTCAGCTAAGTCAATGGCAAAACAATCTCCTACATCTTCTGGCTTTAGAAACGGTAACCCAAATATATAAGTTAGATATTTAGTAATTTCATTTTCTGCTTCATCTTTCAATTTATATTCGCTTGAAAGGTGTAACTGTTGTATTTTTCTGTACCATGCTTGACATAAGTGAAATTTGCAGCCTTTAATTTTAGTGTTAGGAAAAACATATAAAATTGCTTTATGTATAGCGGTTTCAAAATCGGCAGTTATAACTTTTGGAACATAACTCTCACCAACTAATGTAAGATATGCTTCTTTGAGATATTCAAAAGCTAATTTATATGACTCGAAATGTTTGTTTGGGAGAAGAAAGAAAATAAGAGGAACATACTGACCGTTTTTGAAACCGTGAACAGTAAACAACTGCAAAAAAATTTTGGACAATACTGAAAAGTTCCATCAACATACAATTCCGATATTTGTCCTAATGCAGATAAGTTAGTTGTACATGAAAACATCACAATATTATTTTGAGGATCGTTTTTTAACATAAAACTTTCACCCTTGTTAGTTTTTATATCTAAAGTACTTAACAAATCGTGAAACTCAAAAACACTAACCGGAAGTTTTGGTAAAATTTTAGATCTTGTTGAATACATATTCTTCCTGATTCGTTCCACGTCATAAATAGTAATAGTATCGCTGTGTGATTCTCTTACTTTTGCTCGAATTAACTTCATTGGTTTCGCAGAAATATCGTTTATAGCAGATTGTTTCACTTCATTACTTATACTTTGCCTATTCAAAAGCTCTTCGGGTGTCTTCTCATGGTTGTGGTCCAAACAAGCTTCTACGATCTCCAGATTCTCTAGTCTGGTTTTTACAAATGCCTTACAAGGGGTCTTCTGGATGTACAAGCCCATCTTCTTAACGTATCTTTTGCCAACAACTTGTGAAATGAGAATTTAAACCCATCGACAACGATGAGATCTTTGCCCCTTTCACTTTTGATGATTTTAGCTTCCATATTGCTTACAGGATAAACTACCAGAGTATATTTGTAAACTAAACTAAAATTTATTTTACACCACAGGTTATAGCTAATTTTACTACCTACCTGTTATAGCTAATTTTACTACCTACCTGTTAATTAAAAAGGGTCTATTATTCATAATGATACTTGTAATCCGACTTAAAAACATGGTATTTAAATAAGATTATAACATTTAAAGAAGGAATTATATTATAATGATGTATCTGTTTAATTTAGACCTCTAGGTTTCCCTCTTTCATGTTTTAAATCAAAAATTGCGATAACAAATTTTATAGTTCCAAAATTTATTTTTACACGAACATATGGCAACCATGTCTAAATTTTTAAAGAAAACCCTGTTTCTGTTAATAATTAACGCGGAGTGAACTCGACCCATGGCGGGAGTGAATTCGGTTGTCCAGAAAACCTACCTGCTTCAAATGGGAGTGAATTCGTCTCGGCCCACCAAAAGGGTTCAAAAAAATTATTTCTTAACTTTTTCAATTTCAATCTAATCCGAGTTTAAATCAATCTCAATTTAAATAATTTTTCGCATTTCAATTTTTCATTCTGGTTCACAAAATTTTATTAAACTGATTTGTTAAACTTAAACTCATTAAACTGATTGTTAAACTTCTATATATTTTTTTATTATATGAGAATATTGTAAATTAAATCAAATTTGTAAAAAAAACTCTGTAAATATTGTACAATAGATCGATTTTGTTGAACTTTCCAACTTTTATTTTGCACCTGCTACCTGTAAGAATTTAAGGTCTTTTTCAGAGAACTATAATCAAAGTACCAGCTCATGCCCGAACCATTTACACGCCCTGAGTAATTTTCTATCTTTTGCAGAAGGGGGCAAAGGAAAAACTCCTCTTCAAAATACTTTCTTTGTTGTTCACTTCACAAATTAGTGACAGAAAATAACAAAGTTAGTAACAACATTAAAAAGGGAATAAAAGTAATTATTATATTAAAATAAAACAAAAAAACAAGACACTCAAACTACTTTTGGCAAAAATACATATTTACGTAGTTTGTTTAAATAAAAGTTGCAATGAATTGCATTATTTATAATCAAAGTTTAACTTATTTAAATGATGGTGCAAAAAAATCAACATTTTGGCATGCTTAGATATCAGTTGGTTTCTTTTGTTAAAGTAAATATTTCCTGCATCAAAAAAAAAAAACCAAAAAAAAATTGCTAACTAAAAACACTTGAAGCTGGAGCAGATAAAAAAATGTCTGTCTAATTTTTTAGTAAGGGCATATCTTTTTATTAACGTTAACTTTATGTACCCGCGGCGATGCCAGTATTTGACTAAAAACTGCTTTACAGCGTTGCCTCTGTTAAAATTTTTTTACTTGTATTCATGGATTTAATTGAATAGCTAAAGACTTTTTAAAATCCACCAATACCGATATTATATTGGTATCGACAACTTAAATATCGGTATCAACCAAATATCGGTATCGGCTAAAAAAAAAAATCGTATCGGCCGATCGCTAGTTATTTTGCAGATACCATTTTAAAAAACACACATATCTACTAGAGGCAGCTTTGCCTAAAAATCAATCTAGTACCTTTCCCTCTCGCGATTCTGACTGGGTTTTCTTATGGAAAAACCATGGAGGTGTACATTGGGGTGACCGGATCTCATATAGGGGAAAAAATATCGGAATTTTGTTCGTCTGGACCCCACAAAACGAGTCTTCTTTCCAGATATTGAGTTAGCCAAAATTTGAGCTCGATTAAACGACGTTAACTCGTGCCGCTCGTCGCTCAAACTTTGAAAAAATCCAATTTCTTTGCCAAAAAGCTGACATATAAAGCCATAACTCCAGAACAGTAAATTATAAAAACACGCTTAATATCGCAAAAGAAAGCTGATGTTATTCTTCAAAATTTATATTCTATACATAATTGTTGTTAATTTAAGTCAAACCGAGTGACAACAGCCTTTAGCCCTAAAAACCTGACCTGGAACCACTAGGAGCATACTTCGTATATTTTGTTATTAACTGATAAATGTTGCTTTTTTTTGCTATATTTTTTAGTTTAAGGTAGAAATATAATAAAATAAACAAGAAATACTGATAAATGACATTTGTTATTAAGTGATAAATTTTGCTTTTTTGCTATATTTTTTAGTTTAAGGTAGAAATATAATAAAATAAACAAGTAATACTGATAAATGACATTTTTTATTTTTAAAATATAAAAATCAGGTATACATATACTTATAAAACAGACATAGAAAAGATACAGACGTAGTACCTACATAAGTTGATAATTTTACATAGTTATCTAATCGTATGTCCTAAAAAATTTTGGCACAAAACTCATTGTCTTTTACTTTAACAAAAACAAAATAATATTAAGTTGCCTTTGAAAACAAAAAGTTTATATTTACTTTATTTACTGTCAGTTGAGATTTATTTATTTTGAAGTTTTCGCTTTAAGATCTCGTATAAATTAGAAATAAGAAAAAGTATCTACAAGTTAGTTGGGCGGATACCCAAAGCTGAAATCTGTCGAATATTCCAGAATGAAAACATTTCACGCAGAACCATTTATAGAACAATAGCGGAGTGCGAGCAGGGAATACCATGTCTGAATCTCCCAAAAAGTGGAAGACCACGTGCATTTACCGCACAGAGGTCAGAGAGATTGGTGAGAAGAGCAAAAACCAGATTGGAATGTCAACGAGGAGACTGGCTAGGCAATACAGATCTTCTAAGAGTACGATATCGTTGGAATTGAGGAGGAATGGTCTTAAATATCGAAAGAGACGTAAGTGCCCCCAAATACTCTCAAGCGCAGCATTAAAAAAAACGATAAATATTGTGTGCCAAAACTTTTAGGAATTTGCCTTCTATAATGTAAAAGATTTTGAGACTTTGTACTCAAGAGGGTCAAGGTTTAGTGCTTCTAGAGTAGCTACTAAAATTCTTGTGGCATTTCTGTCGGATACCTTACATCGATCTAACAAAATGGACAATTTCATGTTTAAAATCTCTTTAACGCCCCTTGCAAATGGAAACTTTCATTCTCTTGCTCTCAGATGGTCCTGGATCTTCTACAGCTTCTTCCAGGGATGTCCATTTCCTCCAAGCTCTCAAGTTCCTGGTAGATGCTGTCCTCTTCAGTGTCTTCTACTTCTTCGAATTTGTCTTCATCATCCGTATCTAAGAAGCAACAAAAAAAGATTTAAAAAAATACTATAAAAACTTAGTCTTTTTAGCAGAATAGTAATAATACCTAGGTACTAAATTACCTACTTCTAATTATCAATAGGTATTATTTAAAAAATATCTACTATCTATTATTTATCTATTTTTTAGAATAATAACAATAAAAAAAAACTCACCAATATCAAAAGTTTCTTCTTGGATTTGTCGGTTCATTTTTGCAAGTTCCTTTTGAGCCTTGATTTCTTCAGCTCGAGACAACCTGAGATCCACTCCAGTCATGGAACCTGGGCGGCCCTTCTGCCTCTGTTTCACGAGAAACGCCTTATCTTCTTCCGATTTCATCAGAGTCAAAGCATCTTGTTGGGCAATATCAAAGAGATCATCCAACTTTTCAACAAACTGTTTAAATTTGTTCTTGACCGTTTCCGATGTTTTCTTCCGGTCTTTTTGAAGAGTTCTCCACTCGGCGTGAAGTTTTTCCAGCTTAGTAATTGCATCTTGTTCATGTTTAGTCGGGATTCGAGCTTTCTCCCAAAAAATTAACACTTCTCGTATGGCAAGTTTCGCTGATTCTCTTACAGTTAATTTCACAGTACGTAAATTATAAAATAAAACACACAAAACTTGACGATTTGAGGGTAGTTTACAACCAGTGATCTGGTGAATCGGATAGCCCACAAGAAATATTTTGTCCTTGGTCCGACTTTGTACACCTGATGCGGATGCCATTTCAGAATTTGATGTACTGTAAAAATATAGTTATAAAAACAATAACACACACTTGGAAAATTAAAAAAAAACTTAAAATATCTTTACTAGATAATTGTTGGATTTAACCAGCTCAAAGGCAACTTAGAAACTAAACTGAATAAATAAAAGATGATTGAACCCTGAAATAAAATCACTAATCACTTTCTTGGAATCCCTAAAATAGAAATTAGATTCACCCTCCTTTTTACCTGCCAAACGTGTCTTTCTTTGGTAAACTAGACAGGTAATCTCCGAGAGTAATCCCTATGTAATTAAAAGATTAAATTTGAACAAAAGGCTCTTTATGTTTGAAAATTGAGTTCCAAAATACGTTTTGACAAAAAATGTTAATTCCTAGGCACATTATGTAAAAACCCGTAAAATTCTTAGAATACTCCCCAAACTAGCTCCTACTGGTACCAGGTCGCGTTTTTGGGGTCAAAGGCTATTGTAACTATGTTAGACTTAAAATAACAACAATTGTGTATAGAATATAAATTTTGAAGAACAACATTAGCTTTCTTTTGAGATATTAAGTATGTTTTTATTATTTACGGTTCTGGAGTTATGGCTCCATATGTCAGCTTTTTGGCCAAAAATTTGGATTTTTCAAACTTTGAGCGACGAGCGGCACGGGTTAACGTCGTTTAATCGAGCTCAAATTTTGGCTATCTCAATATCTGGAAAGGAGAATCGTTTTGTGGGGTCCAGACGAACAAAATTCCGTCGGTTAATACATATACAGGGTAATTGAAATCAATCACGAAACTTATAAGGGGTGATTCTACTTGACAAGCCGTCAAAGTTGATATTTGACACACCAAATGGTGCTTTAAAGATTCTAAAATTTTAAGACAAAAGTACTTTTTAAATACCGCCAGAGGGCACTTTACCTAAAACTTAAAAATTTATTTACATCATAACTTTTTATTTTGACAGATATCGCAAAAGCTGGGGGCGCCATTTTATAGACAATCAAAACCTAAAAAATAAGGTACTCTTTATTAAAGTTGATAAACCTCACCGTTTAGGCACCAATAGACATTAAAGGTTTTATCAATTTCAACTAAATTATCTACATACAGGATGTTCCGGAACTCAACCAAACAACCATACGGGGCGATCCTACAACAAAAAAATGTAGGTAAAGTGCCCTCTGGCGGTATTTAAAAAAGTACTTTTGTCTTAAAATTTTAGAATCTGCAAAGCTCCATTTGTGTGCCAAATATCAACTGGATTGGTTAAAAAATAAATGCGATATGGCGAAAAAACGAAAATAAAAATTGAACTTTGAAGGCTTGTAACTCGAAGACGAATGACATTTTGAAAAAAAATTATATAAAGCTTTTTATTATTTTGTTAAGTAGGATCACCCCCTTAAGTTTCGTGATCGATTTTGAATCACCCTGTATAAAAAAGTTGTGCGGTAAGTGCAATTATAAAACATTTTGACATAATAAGCTAAACACAAAAATTGATTCGGTTAAACAAAATGAAACCATTTTCGCTTGCGACTTAATCTTTAGCGAAATAAAACGACTATTATAGGCCTTTTTCAGCGGCATCTACGAAGGCATAACAGGACCAACTCACCCGCACTTTACCTAAGCAGCTAGCTTGAATTCTTCTCTATTTCTGATAAGGCATTTATGAAACCATAAAAACCGATAGGGCAGCGCAAAATGCCATTTTTGTGTGTTTTCCGTAAAGAGTTCAGATCCCGCATTTAGAAAATTAAAACAAATTTTTAAGTTTTTTCTTTTTACTCATTTTTAAAAAGTATTTTATTCGTTATTTTTTGGTTACATGGTACATATTTTCACGTGTTACCGACAGAAAAATCTGTATGCGGTATATGAGACTTTTTTTAAGTTTTGTATTTTTTATCTGAGAGGTAAAATTACATAAAAGAAAAGACGTAGAATCGAAAAATTAATAATAAAACTTAAAAATAGAAATTGTTTTCATATTATTGCTAACTTTAAATGCATATTAAAAAGCATGTATTAAAAAAAAATCTTTAAATATTATTTGAATAAAATAAAAATGTACCATTTTATTAACCTAAACGCGCTTGTGGCTGCTCCGGTTGTATCGGCAGCATCGATCTCCGGAGTTAAGCAGTGAAGTGCGCGCCCATAACTTGGATGGGTGACCGGCGTTGTCGGTTTTAGGCAACGGCACGCGGTGTTCTGCTCGGGGTGAACGAACGGACCGAGCAGCAACCATCCAAGTTATGGAATGAATGGTGTGTGAATGGGAAGGAGTAGGGGTCAAGGTACAATAAGCCTTCAGGATGCAGTGCACCACCTAGGGGGACGGTCGTCGGACCTAGGTGGGATGACCCCCGAAAGAGCGAAAAAAAAACCTAAATTAAACTAAATTTTATTTATTTGGACAGACATTAACATTCTACAGTGTTACTAGAGCATAAAAAACATTTTTGACATTATCACAACCTCAAAATCACTTCCGGTTTAACCAGAAGCACTATCAAATTTTTTATTTTGATGCAAATTTAAAATTTCCTATTAAATAATATATCATGCAGGGTGTTTCTTTTTAAAATGGCGCCCAGAGAATACTTTTTAAGAAAATTAGGTACCGCCATTATTTCTGTTTTGAATAATTTTTTTGCAAAGTAGGCTGTGGACAAAAAATGGCCTATTTTACTAATATAGGTAATATTTTATTTTATTCTTTTTTTTAAATATTCACATTTCGTTATTTCAGTTTTAAGGGTAGACAATTCAAAATTGTTTAAATATTTTAAATAGAGACGCCCCTATTTTATTTTATTTTTAAATTTTACACTAAAATTCCTGTCTAAGAACATATCAAAACATTTTGCTTATTATTAACATTGCGGTCATAGATCATTTATTTATGAATTCAGTAATTCGGTTGTCGGGAATAAATGATCTATGGCCGCCATCTTAAAAATATACATATGTTGTTGTAAGTCATTATAAAGGAATTTTCGTGCAAAATTTAAAAAAAATGAAATAGCAAAATAGCTGTAAAAGTAAAATAGGTCGTTACTTTATTTCTATAGTCTATTTAGAAAAAACAATGAATCAAAGCAGAAATAATAGGGTACTGGATTTTCTTAAACGTATTTTCTGGGCACCATTTTAAAAAGAAACACCCTGCATATCAATAAATGTTAATTTTATAAAGAATACAAATATAAAAACATAATTTGAACTGGAAATAGGTTAGTGGTACTTCTGGTTATACCGGAAGTAACTTAGAGATTGTGTTAATATCAAAAATTTTTAATTAATTCTATAATAATACTGTAAAATATATATTGGTCTATCTTAAAAATTTAAAAAAAAAAAAAATGGAGGGTAACAACCTGCCGTATCACCTCGTATATACTTAAAAAGGTTGTTACAAATGCTTGGAAAAAATTCGGCTAGAAATTATAGGTTTATATTAAATTATTAGGTAAAAAATGGCCATTACGTACTTCAAATATATAGTATACTAGCTGACCCGGCAAACGTTGTTTTGCCATATAAATAATTTTTAAGTAATTTCTAGCCTAAAAATTAAAGAAAATGTTAAGGGTGGACAACCCTTATCACTAAGGGGTATGAAAAATAGATGTTGGCCGATTCTCAGACTTACTCAATATGCTCACAAAATTTCATGAGAATCGGTCAAGCCGTTTCGGAAGAGTACGGGAACGAACATTGTGACACGAGAATTTTATATTACATTACAAGTGTGGAAAATGACTAATTTCACACACGTGGGAATATTGCAGCACTAGGCGTTAGCCGAGTGCGACAAACCCACGAGTGTAAAAAGATCATTTTCACACGAGTACTGTACACTATTTTTCCTACGAACACAAATTATTCACCAAAAAAATTAAAGTTTGTCTTTACAGAAAAAACCATTGAGAACTTTGCAACACTAGGGTGATTTTTACTTTGTAACGCTAGTGTGATATGTACTTTTCCTCACTGCTATATTATACTGGTTTAATATATGAATATCAGTAAAGAAACTTACGGGACCGGGGAGTGAAAAGGGGTGCTGGGTAGGGTAAAATTGGTAAAACGAGTTAATAAAACTGAACATCACATGTAAAATTAAGTAAACATTACATTTTTTTTCTCATATTTTTAAGAAAAATATAAAAATATGAAAATTGTAAATGCATAATCTGAAGTCCTAAAAGTAGGAAAAAAACGACTACTAAACGTCCGTTATACCATGCAAAATATGGAAAGCATTTGGCAACGTGGAAAGGGTCTGATTCTATTTATGAATGGATAAAAGAAAGTTGATTCATAAAGTGTGTATTAGCCTCAGGTTTATTTAAGGGATTAAAAAAAGGTTTAACTGGTTGTTTGAGTACACGAAGACAGAGAAAAAGGAATTTGATCTATAGGAGTTTTTCTCTGGCGCTTTAGGTCGAACGGTCAAGCGGCAAGGCTGCCTCTATAAAGTGCGTGCTCAAAAGTAGAAGGGATATTTTTAATTTGATCTACTTACCTGACAACACTGTGCCACTGAGCGAGCTGTCAGTGATAGTTGTTTTTTGTGGTTATGTCTATTTTTGTTTATGTCTTTATTTTTCGGAAATTTTCTTATTACGCTTTTTAATATTAGAAAAAAGCTTATACTGTGTAGTAACTTAACGTTAATAAGATAATTTTCGCTAATTTGGGTTGTACTGTTTAAGGTAAGTAAAAGTTTTTTACTGTCACTTCAATAAATATGTCACTTGCAAAACCAATAGCAGTTTTTAGAATGACATCATAATATATATCACACGAGTATTGTAAAGTACTTTGCAACAATAGTGCTATAAAGTACTTTGCAACACTAGTGTGATATAATGCATTTTCTATGCATGAAACCAGTGTGCTATTTGCTATTTTCACAAGTGGTCGTAGGAAAATAACTTTATTTTACCAACTTTACCTAGCGCAGCTCTAAACTATCTTAACTAAAAACAGCGAACTTTTGTGTCATGCGCATTGCCCGAATAATGTCAATTTTCTTTGTGTACATGACTTCTAAGCCCGTAAAACGTGGTTCAAACTGTGCCACTTTTCTGTATAAAGAATAATTCTTTCCTTTTCTATTCTCTTTACTCTGGTTGCTGCTTTGGTTTATTTCTAAAACCCCAATCTCAATCGCAATTTTGTTTTTTGGCACTGCTACTAGGTAGTAACTCGCCAGCTCTGCTCGTTTTAACCTTATAGCTTTAGGTGCTTTATAGGTAAAAAGTCTGAAAAATTCGGCTTTGTAGCTCCCTGAAATTTTAGAGCATATCTATTTTATAAATTAATGATATGCATAAATTGATGACTATCATTCAAAGAACTGCTACGTTTCTGTCAGTGCTAGCGCTTCTCGCTGTGCGTACATCTACTTTCTCCATGCACGATTTCACGTGGGATCTCAATGAGAGCTCCCTGTTAAATGTTGACGCAATCATGAACAGTAACTGTTTTTAAAACGTCCTTGGTTTTTATCCACAAAATAAATAAATAAAACGGTTTTTAAAATAGTTAAATATGTTTTAATTTTAATAAGGTCTTATATCTAACTAAAGACAAATTTTATATTTTATAGCAAAACTTAAAATATTTTTTTATCATTTTGACTATTTTGACAAATATTGTAAACATTTTTTAATCTAATGTCTTTAGTTATAACTAAAACAAAATAGGATAATTAAAACTTAATTACTAGTTTAACTGATACAATTGATAGAATTTCTAAATACTTTAACGTTGTTTCTTTGGTAGGAACGTTTTTGGTGATGTCCAAGCAAAAACCTATTTTTAATAATATTTCATATACAGGGTGTAACTTAATAAGTGTAAAACATTTAACGAAGTGATTCCTCATTGAAAAATATTAAAAAAGTTCCTGTAAACATGGGTCCGAAAATGCATACTTTCCAAGATACAGGGTGTTAAACTTTTTAAATAAAATAGGTTTTTTGTAATTATCTTGAATACCCTGCAACCGATTTTCTTAAAATTTTTCAGTGCTATTTCCAGTAATAAGGGCCAAAGTTAGGCATAATTAAATTAAAATTATTAAGTCCAGTGGCGTCTCACGGGACATCTTATCGAAAATAATTGTAAAAAAATGTACGCCACTGACTTTTTGTTAATTTTTTTATTTTTTTTAGAATAAGCCACTAAAAATACAACTTTTTATCTCCTGAAATTTTTTGTATCTTGCTTCGTTTTCGAGAAAAAAATAAAAACCACTTTATTGCATGTTTCTTGGGACGGAATTTTTGAATTTTGACGATTTACTGAGCAAAAACAGTTAAAGATAGAGCAAAATTAATTTTACTTTCCCATCTTAACTTTTTAAGGACTATCTAATGACATTAAAAAGTGAAGGTCAACTGAAGATTAAAGAAGGTGAATGTTGAACCTAAATGTTGGACACCCTGTATCTTGGAAAGTATGCATTTTCGGACCCATGTTTATAGGAACTTTTTTTCATATTTTTCAATGAGGAATCACCTTCTTAAATGTTTTACACTTATTTAGTAACACCCTGTATATTGTGTCTACGTAAGCTGGCGTCATTTGGAAAACTTTTTTATTATTAATTTTACGAAAAAAATTATTCTTTATAAAAAATTTTGCATAGTCCAAAACCCAAAAAGCAACAATAAGATATAAAATTGTATTAGTCATCTAGGAGGTTTGAACAGAAATGT
>JACEGR010008928.1:0-31669 GCA_014170235.1 Listronotus bonariensis
TAAATGTCATAAGTTCTTGAAATTTGTTACTCTAGTTTAGTTTAACCTAACTTAATTCGTTTGTATAAATTCAACTTTAATCTTTTTACTGTACGATTTTTTGATAATAATAAAGCAATAAATTTCAAAATGACAACGTTATGTCACGCTTACTGGTATTTTTATTAACACGCTTTTATTAACTTGGGTTGTAACTATCTATCTGGCTGCCTATGTAACGGAATCTTTGAGCCTAATTTTAACCAACTTCCAGCTATTCGATTTCTTTGAAACTTTGCACACGTATTAAGGACCCATGACAATGCAATAATCTGCAAACAGTATCCCTTTATCTTTTTTTAATCGCCAGGAAAAAAAATTCCATTATATTATAAAAACAACACCTAGGATGCCATCTGTTGGAAAAATTTCAAACTTTGCTATTAAATGAAGAAGAAATTTTTTAGTGGATTGCTAAAATGTTGGCAACAGTCCAAACATTGCCTGGATTGCCATCTGTTGGCAAAATTTGAAACTTTGCTACTTAATGAAGAAGAAATTTTTTAGTGAGTTGCAATCTTTTGCAAATTTTAAAATTTGCTACCATTGTCATTTCATAGGGGGCTGGTTATTTTCTTTTTGCTGCTTAATTAAATAGTATGTTCTAATTTACTGTTATATTAAGAATTTTGTGCAATATAACGAACTAAAAAATGAAAAATAATTAATAGTTTAAAAAAACTAAAAAACACGCTTTTATATGCAACCGAACTAAAAATTAAAAAATAATTTTTCATTAAAAAAAATATTTTCACTTCATAGTAAAAAGCGTGGGGTGCATTTTACTATTTTTCATAACTTTTCCATCATAGATATTGGCAAATATAATAATTATAACATTTAATATATTAAGCACCCCACGCTTTTACTATGAAGTGAAAATATTTTTTTAATGAAAAATTATTTTTTAATTTTTAGTTCGGTTGCATATAAAAGCGTGTTTTTAGTTTTTTAAACTATTAATTATTGTTGTTCATAAATATGAGGCGATAATAATGTAGCAATTTTTAAAAATATATTAGCATCTAACTAGCAAACGGGTTAACCGAAAAATCTAAAGTTTTTTCCATGGACGTAGATTTGCATGCTCTTCAATAAACTTTAATAGAATTTTTCTCTAAAATAATTACGGGAGCCAATAATTGACCCCATTAAAAATTACATGGATTTCCTATGTCCCGCCCGACGATGCATCACCCGGTATACTTATAACTTGAGTATGTATTAGAAAATATTTGCTTAGTCGCCAGATAGTTTTGACAGTTCAAACCGTTTGGCAGACAAACATATTGTATCTTGGTCTCAGAAAAAAGAGTATTTTAAATGTTTCTGGATTTAATAAAACAGTAATTTAATAGAAACTATTTCTACTTTGTACACTGAATTGTATCCGCAGTTGGATTCTTGTGAAACATTTTTTAAATATTAATACTAAATAGGAAAAATTGCTTTTTAATGTTTCAATAATTATTAGAGCATTACTCTACATTTGTTTCACCTTTCTAGGGCTTCATCAAGAGTACTTCGTATACTAAATTTAAATAATTAATAGTTTAAAAACTAAAAAACACGCTTTTATATGCAACCGAACTAAAATTAGAAAATAATTTTTCATTAAAAAAAATATTGTCATTTCATAGTAAAAAGCGTGGGGTGCATTTTACTATTTTTTCATAACTTTTCCATCATAGATATTTGCAAATATAATAATTATAACATTTAATATATTTATCACCCCACGCTTTTTACTATGAAATGACAATATTTTTTTTAATGAAAAATTATTTTCTAATTTTTAGTTCGGTTGCATATAAAAGCGTGTTTTTTAGTTTTTTAAACTATTAATTATTTTTCATTTTTTAGTTTCTGCTACTCTTGACAAAATGGCGAAAATTTTTTTAATGAACAAGAGTGGCAAATTTTAAAATTTTTCCAACAGATTGCAACTCACTAAAAATTTCTTCTTCATTAAGTAGCAAAGTTTGAAATTTTGCCAACAGATGGCAATCCAGGCAATGTTTGGACCGTTGCCAATATATTGCAACCCACTAAAAATTTCTTCTTCATTTAATAGCAAAGTTTGAAATGTTGCCAATAGGTGGCAACCTAGGTGTTGTTTTTATATTTTTATAATATAAAGGAAAATTTTTTTCCTGGCGATCCAAAAAAAAGAATGTTAATTTTTATTAATTGCACATTATGTATTATGTATACATTACACATAATGTAATTTTTATTATGGAATCCTTGAACTAATGGTGCAACTAACCCTATATTTTTATTGTTCATAAAAATTGAACACCCATGGTGCAACCAACCAAATTGTGTAAAAACTAAAAATTTCTTCTTCATTTAATAGCAAAGTTTGAAATGTTTGCCAACAGATGGCATCCTAGGTGTTGTTTTTATAATATAATGGAATTTTTTCCTGGCGATTCAAAAAAGATAACGGGATACTGTTTTTAAATTATTGCATCTTCATCGGTCCTTGACACGTGTGCAAAGTTTCAAAGAAATCGAATAGCTGGAAGTTGGTTAAAATTAGGCTCAAAGATTCCGTTACATAGATAGATAGATAGATAGTTACAACCCAAGTTAATAAAAGCGTGTTAAAAGAGAAATATTTACAAACAGAACTATTTAACACGTTTTTCCCAAAAGGTCTATAAAATATTATTAGGGGTTTTATTATGCGGCCCAGATGTGGTAATAAATTTAGTTATAATTGGCATATCTGCGAAATTTATTTGATCATTGGTAGAAAGAGTTGTATTGTCTATAAGTGATTTTTAATTTCAAGTTGTTCATATAAATTTAATTTTTTACCTTTGTTTTCTCTATGGAGTAGTTTAACATTATTAAGATCTATAAAGCGGTTTTGTTCTATACAATGTGTTGAAATGCCTGTGTTTTTTAAACCATTTAAAATTGATGTTTTGTGTTCTTTTATTCTGTTTTTATGCTCCTTCCACTTTGACCAATATATTCCGCATTACAGTCTGCGCAATTAACTTTATAAACCCCTGACATATCTAATTTTTCTGTTTTGTCTTTATTGTTAACTAATAATCTACCTAGGTTACTCTTATTTACAGACACAGTTTTACAGCCTAACTTATCTAGCCTATTGGATACATTATTGCTGATATTTGGTATATAATTGATAAACTTAAAATTATTGTTTTTAGGTTCTGTAATACTATAAAACTCTTTAGCAATTAACTTTTGTTTTTTATTTGTTAACAAATTATCAATAAGTGATTCTTTATATCCGTTGTTTCTTGCTATTTGTTTAATAATGCAGAGTTCTTTGTTAAAATTTGATTGACTTAATGGGAAAGTGACAAGTCTGTGAATTAAACTATGAAAAGAAGATCATTTTATTTTCCATGATTGGTTCGATGCGTAATTATTATGTCTGTCTTCGTTGGTTTTCTGTAAATATCGAATTCAATGTGGCTGTCAATATTTTTAATGTTTATATCCAAAAAATTTATCTCATTTTCATTTCCTTTCTCCTATTTCTACTTTGTACTTTTCGTTCATCAAGTAATGCGGAAACTAACCATAATACTACTTGCTCTTTTTCTTTTGAATCGTTCATCATAATTGAACTTTACAACACGTCAGCCATAAAATGGCGGATCCTTACTTTCACCTGTTAGTTATTTTGTTGGCGCTGTAATAAAAAGTTTATGGTTAAAAAGAAAATAGTGCAACTCAAAACTAAAACAATATGAGCAGAGCGTAATGTAGTCGAACCCGAGACGTGTTTCAATAGGTAATAAAATTTTAAACCGAACAAAATAAAAACATTGACATTTTAATAAAAATGATTATAATACAGGCTGTCCAGTAACTTAACCGACAAACTTTAAGGGGTAACATTTTTCAATAAATTCACTTCTTCAAAAGTTATTTAATGTTGAAGTTGAAGATGAAATAGTTATTTACATTACAAGATGCGACAGTTTACTTTTTGGTGTGAGGTGGTTTTTAAATGGCCGAGGCGAAGCCGAGGCTATTTAAAACCTCCGAACACTTGAAAGGCCTTTCGCATCGTGTAATGTATTATATTTTTCTGCTACTGTTCTATGTATCGCATAATTTAATAATCATTAACATCATGTTTTAACAGAAATATCAGAGATTTTGAAATTTTACCTGTTAAAAATTAATCCATAGCAACACATTTATTGTTGAAATTGTCTGTCATCAGCACTTGTCAGATATTGAATTATTGTTAATTTAGTATAAATCCATTCCCATTTTAAAATGTTAAATGAATATGAAAATGGCATCCAAAAGGCAGCTAACCTTGCGTGTGCCTCACTTCTGCCAGACAAATCCAAAGAGAGGTACCATCAAACATATAAATCGTTTTCTGAATGGCTTGCTACAAAAAATGTGGGGCGGATTGACGAGAATGTGATGTTGGCGTATTTTCAAGAAAAATCCGAGTCTTTATCACCACCAACCCTCTGGTCTGTATATTCCATGCTCTAGTTAACAATTTCCGTAAACAAAGTCAAGATATTTCCGAGTTCAAGAAACTAGTTGCTTTTATTAAAAGGAAAAACGATGGTTATGAGGCAAAAAGTCAAAAATTTTTAAAAAGAAGAAATCATAAAGTTTTTACTTAACGCGCCTGATTAAAGTTACTTAGCAATGAAAGTAATAGCCATTATGGCCTGCCGGACAGACGAAATTTACAGAATGAAGCTAAGTGATGTAGAAATAAGAAATGACGTGGCTATAGTAAAAATAGTGAAGTCTAAAAATAAAGTTAAAAGAAACTTTGTAGTAACCAACGATGAAGGCTCAGTTCCTTATGTCAGATTTCTACAGGAATATATTAAGCTGAGACCAAGGAATGCTCTAGATGAGCGCTTATTGTATCGTTATGAAAGAGGTAAATGTGTTAATCAAGTAATTGGAAAGCACACTATTTCAAATGTACCTAAAGAAATTGCGAAGTTTTGAAGCTTGAAGACATCAGTAGATACACTGACCATTCTTTTAGAAGAACGTCAACTACGTTCCTTGCCAATGCTTCGGATGTCGATATTTTGGACTTAAAAAGGCATTGAGGTTGGAAGTCTTTTTCTGTTGCGGAGGGATATATTGCTGAATCCTATAGTAATAAGGTGGAAATTTCAAAGAAGATTTTACACAAAATTCCCACCAATGTTTCCTCTAATGAAGTAACAGTGAAAAATATGAATATTAACGTAGTTAAAGGTGATAACGATACCCCAACAACAAATTAAAAAACTGTTAATTCAAGTATTATTCCTCCAATTTCTTTTGCTAATTGCTCAAATTGCACAATTACTTTTAATGTCAATACCTAACCTAGTTTTTTAAAATATTTTGTCATAAATTAGTTACTTTTTATAAATAAATCCTAATATTTCCCACAAGCATATTTTCCTTTTTTTTTTTACTCTTACTTTTTGTCCAGGCGCTGAAAATCTAACTTTCGTAGCTAGCAATGCTTAGCAACCAGGTAACACGAAGGTTCTCTTTCGTTATCATTCGCGTTGCTAGGACCACTAAGTTTTCTTATTTATACAGTAGTAGAAAAAGTAATTTTAAAAGTGAAATAACTTTCGACGAGTAAATATATTGAAAAATGTTAAGAGACCTTTTTTTGTAGCGCAACCAATTTCTTTTAGGAACATGTACTGGATTTATTTAAAAATTATTATTTGAAGTAGTAACAAAAATCCAAACTCAAAAAACAAAATTGAAAAAATAGTTCAATGTCCGATTAGAAGGAAACGGCCTATTTGACTACAATTACGAGGAGAGCTTTTTGTAGAAAATTTAATTTTCGTTAGAAATGTGTGTAAAATTTTTAGATAAACAATTTTCAAGTTTTGCATATAAAAACAAAAGATAGTTGTCAAAAAACTATCAATCGCAAAGATAGACAGCTTAATATTAATATTAAGGACTTAAAAAAAAATAGAGACATTTTGCACATCTTAAAATAACAGACTTTTTAGCCTCCTTATGGTTATCGTTATTAAGCATAACGATTACGGCAGCGGTTTGGACAGAGATTTTGCAGCCTCTTTAAGAAATTTATCTTGCAACTGCGCCTTTGACATATAACCTTATTTTTTGCCTGTGGTTCACCGATTTTAAATTTAACGAAAAATAAAGTACTTTACGGTACAGTTCTTTTGATTTCGTTTTTTAAAGCTGGATGTAAACAATACAGTATAAGCAAAAAAGCAAAACACAAAAATTGGGGTTAGGTTTAATAGTAGAATAAAAAGCATGTGTGCCAAATTGTAACATGTAAAATTAATTACAGATTGAAAACATCCTTAAAAGTGCAAGTATGTTTAAATTTCTTTACATTATTTTATTTTTCTTACTGCTATGGGCTTTTCATTAATTAGAGCCTATGTATCAATGATATTTTAATAAATACGGCATTAGAATTTCAACCTTCTTAAATAATTGATATTAAAACTTCTACAATCCGGCAACAACGCAGCTTAACAATAACGATAACGATAAGCTCTTCGGTATTCATCTGTAATTAAAGGAGTCCGGTATGGTTAATAACGATAACGGATCATGTTTGCGTTACTGCGCAGTTTCAGAATAACGTTAACCACAACGGAATTGCAAAATAAGAGGTGCAAAATGTCTCTAATATTGTAACTCAAAAAAACTAAAACAATATGAGCAGAGCGTAATGTATTCGAGACTTGAGACGTGTTTCAATGGGTAATAAAATGCTAAACCAAACAAAATAAAAAACATTGATATTTTAATAAAAATGACCATGATTATAATACAGGGTGTTCAGTAACTTAACCGACAAACTTTAAGGGGGTGATTTCGCAATAAAAAATAAGATGACAAAAAAACGTGAAAGTTTGAACCCTTTAAAGGAAATTAAATGTGCTACAAAAATAATCTTCTATAACATTTTTCAAATAATTCACTTCTTCAAAAGTTATTTAATGTTGAAGTTGAAGATGAAAAGTAATTTTAAAGTGAAATAACTTTCGAGGAGTAAATATATTGAAAAATGTTAAGAGACCTTTTTGTAGCGCAACCAATTTCTTTTAGGAACATGCATTGGATTTATTTAAAAATTATTATTTGTAGTAATAACAAAAATTTAAAGTCAAAAAACAAAATTGAAAAAATGTCCGATTAGAAGGAATCGGCCTATTTGACTACAATTACAAGAAAAGCTTTTTGTAGAAAATTTGATTAAAATAAATTTCGTTATTTTCTAATAAACCAATTTAAAGGAAAAAAACTTATTGTAATATCGTTGCCTATCTGATACATACCGTAATGATTTTACCAGTAATGAATAAATAATAATGAATAAGTGATAAAATGTAAAACCTCAATTAAAAATTTGACATTTGACAAGACATTTTATTGTGGTATATTTATTACGATATGTGTCAGGTATGCAACGATTTCCCAAATAGTTTTCTTAAATAACATTTACCTGGCTTCTTAGATAATAATAAAAATAGTATGTAAGCTTATCTTATCAACGTCTTCAAAATAGTCTTATACAATATTGTTGTAAAATTAATAGGGAAGCCAATATATCATGGTATTAAAATTTTTATGGGATTCCCTATGGCCAGTCTGATGATGCACCACCGAGTATAATATTTTAATCCAAAAAATATTTTTCCACAAGATCCACAAATCTTTGACCCAAACCTAAATATCCGCCTTATTTGTCGCATTATCAACTTTGTTTTTCTGGAACTTTCCCCGAACTGGAGGGATCGAAAAGAAGCGAATTGCAACAATCCAAAATGCCTGAATAATGCAATAGGGTGGTCCCCGCGGAGCATCGTCGAGCTGGTTTCGAGTGGAGATACGTTGCCGATAAAACTTTAGAAAAGAGGTTTTTAGATGCCGTAAAGGTTTGTTTAAGTGGATGGTTTTTAAAGGATTATTATTTTATTGGCTGGGTATTTTCGAAAATAATGCCTGAATAATTTATTCATTTAATTAGCTTATATACTTAATTGGATTTTAAGTTGATCAAGATATTGTAAAAGTTCTACTGGTACACTGAAAAAAAATATCTTAAAACAAAAGCCTTATACAGGGTGGCCGATATGTCACTGACTGGTTTGTTTCCTGAATATTTGTGAAATGAAATAAAATATGTTCATTTTTTCATTTTAATCTTTTATTGAAACTTAGAATTTTATATGAAAATAATATCAGACAAATGTCTGCCTCAAGAAGCCGCGCAAACCTGAGACCTCTTTACTACATTTTCCATCACTTTTTGGTAGGTTTCAGGAGGAATATTTTCAATGGCTTCTGTAATATTGTTCTTCAGCTGATCTACAGTATTTGGTTTGTTGGCATAAACCTTATTTCTCAAAAATCCCCATAAAAAGAAGTCAGGAGCCGTTAAATCCGGTGACCTTGGTTGCCAGCTGACATCACCAAGTCGAGAAATTAAACGTCCCGGAAATATTGTTCGTAAAAGATTCATTGTTTCCCTAGCTGTGTGACAAGTTGCTCCGTTCTGCTGGAACCACATGTTTTGCAGGTTAAATTGTTGGATTTGAGGAGCTAGAAGGTTTTGCAGCATTTCACGGAATCGCTCGCCAGTGACAGTAAGAGAATTACCTGCATTGTCTTCAAAGAAGTAAGGTCCAATGACACCTCCATACCAAACACCGCACCAAACTGTGACTCGACGAGGATGTAGTGGTCGTTGATGGATGAAACGAGGGTTCTCTAATGCCAGATACGACAATTCTGCTTATTAACAAATCCGTTCATATCGAAGTGGGCTTCATCGCTCATTATCATTTGTCGGTAAAAATCGTTATTTTGGGTATTAAGCTGCAATATTGCATGACTGTATTGTCGGCGACTTTCATGGTCTCTAGGCTGTAGTTATTGGGTTAACTGAATTTTGTATGGCCGCAAATGCAAGTCTTTATGTAAAATAGTGCCTAATGATGTGCGACGAATACCCAGCTCTTGAGAACGATGTCTGGTAGATGTCTCAGGGCGCTCTACTACACTTTCACGAACTCTCTCGATATTTTCCGGAGTACGAACAGTTCAAACACGGCCCGACCTTGGCAAGTCTTTAACCTCACCTGTTTGTTCAAATTTGTGCACCAACTGACGAATGGTGTTGACACTGGGCACATTATTGCGACCGAAATCTCGTCGTAGATTCCGAATAGTTGCAACAATCGACTCATTATTTAAGTAAAACGTTTTAACAATAAGGACGCGTTGTGGGATCGTGTAGCGGTCCATGAATTGTGCACATGTGCTTTAAACAACTACTGCGGCGCCATTACAATTATCGATCTGGCTCTACCAGATCGATAATTCTTATGAGATAGGCGAAACTCGTGACTGCAGAGGGTCCCAGTGAATGACATGAAAAGCAGGAGTTCTTATTTTAACTGTCATTGAATGTGAAATAAGTTCCAAGAGGTGTCATCTAAGTTGGGTGTCCACCAAAATAGTCCTCAGTAACAGCAAAATAGACTTTATGATAAGAACACTTTTAAAACATTTTTAGGGGGTTCCTCTTGACAAGTCTACCACGAGTATTCATACCACCATATATGGAAGCAGCGCTTTAACCTAGCCTGTCAATGTCAAATGTTTCGGATGTCGGACTGGGCAAACGCGTCACTTCTTTTGTCGGACAAATCTACCACAATGAATTAGCAAACTAGCAACATTTCTACACATTTAAAACTTAAGATCAGAAATACCAATAGACAAACGTGTTTTTAAGTTACAGAGCAAAATAGCGTTTTTGTGGTTTGAAGTAAAGATATGTCACTGATAAATGAGCAGCTTTCACACAACACAACACAGTTTTGGACAAAACACGATCTTTATTATAATTCACAATTTTTAATCCTCTTTTTCTGCTTATGAATTTAAAAAGTTTTTGAATAAAATATGTAATATTTATATACCATTTATAAAATTTTACTTAAAATATTACCGGTTTAATTGATTTTATATCCTTAAAAGACAAGTTCAAATTAATTCACGATATTTCTATACAGTAAGGATATTAAAAACCTTGCTCCTACTACTTTTTGGCATAAAATAATTTTTATCACGTGGTATAGTTAGATATTGTATTTGATAAAAACAATATTTCTGGTAATTTTCTAGAAACCTGCGGCCACTCCGATTTTAACGAACATTGGTATACGGGGTTTTTTTGGGGCGCTGATCACGAATCTGAAAGACTTTTTGGCGGAAACGTTTCGTTCTCAAGATATTCATCATCAAAGTTCAAATTTGAACTAAGCTTATTTTCACAATATTTCCTCTCCTTTTTGCACACAATTCTTGATTTAAAGCTAAAGTGTCATACAATATTTGATTTTCACCTTTTAAAACCCCGGTTTCTACGTTTTTACATTATTTTTGCATTAAATTGCGTGGCTTTTCTTTGATAATGCGGCAACCATACATACACATAGGACTGGCACACTGGGATTAAAATGATTCAAAGTATAGCTATGCAATTTAATGCAATAATAATGTAAAATACGTAAAAACAGGGTTTTAAAAGGTGAAAATCAAATATTGTGTGCCACTTTAGCTTTAAATCAGAATTGTGTGCAAAAGAAGGAGAATATTGTAAAAATAGGATTAGTTTCAATTTCAAGTTTGAGGATGAAATATCTCAAGAACAAAACGTTTCCGCCAAAAAATTCTTTTTAGATTCGTGATCAGCGTCCCAAAAACCCCGTATGCCAAATTTCGTCAAAATCGGAGTTGCCTCAGGTTTCTAGAAAATTACCATATTTCTAACGAAGAACATTATTTTTACCTCAATATTTTTTTTCAGGTGAGTTCCAGAATCAATTATACAAAATAAGTTGTTCTAAAATGTTCTACTATCGGGTAAGCCAACTTTTTAATTATTAACGAACGACATAAAAGAAACTAGACAATTTTTTATTCAAATTTAAATACTATGATTTTCATTTAAACAACTAAGCCTATTAAAAGAATAACAACATCGGTAAATATAGGAATAAAAAGTATGGAAAACACAAATACTCTCTCCCATTTTCTTTTTTGGTTTTGTACTTTGCCCATCCACCATCATTGGACAAATCTTTAGGTGTGTATTCTTTACACCAATAGAACTGGATGCTGTGTTCGAAATTTACTTTTGGCCATATTGCACCGTGCATATCATATCGAAAAATATGGGATGGTAAGAGCCATGGATTGTGATTTATGGAAATTTCTATTCTTTGATATATTTTCTGATATCATATTTGCATCTGGACGTCTATGATGATACTGGGTACTGCAAGAAAACTAAAATTTTATAATCGGGATAATAACCAAACCATAAATTAGGGTTTTTAAGAGAAACAAAGAGTTTATACAGAGTGTCATTATACCGGGTGACAACGAAGATTGCTATCCAGCAATTTATCTTCTTCAGTGCAACCATATAGTTTTTAAATTTAGGGACGTTATATTGTATCATCGGATGCAAATTTTGGATATAATAGCATCTGTGTATTACTTCCGGTTTAATCGGATGTGATATAAACTTTGATATTTTAAATAGAATACCCTGTATATTTTTTATAATTTAAATTCTAAAGGTCATTCCTGATATAAAACTTATGATATATTTATAACCTAACTCTTTTGGTCTTGGAGAAAATGGCGTTTGAAAATGTCCAAACGACAGCTCATTTTCACAGTTTTATGGGAAAACAAATGAACATCGCAAAATTTAAAATGCTTTAAATAGTTCTTTTAAAAGACTCTTTCCTTAGAGACCAGTATAATAGTACTTCCTGTTTAACCGGAAGGGGCTGTAAAATTTAAACTTCTATGATAACCCTGATAATTTTAATGGAGCACCCTGTATATTTGCTAAGATTTTAATTCTTGTAAGCTATTCCCGATATAAAATCTATATTATACCCATAGCCCATCCTTTTTAGTTTTAGGAGAAAACGGCGTTTGAAAAGGTCCAGAAGACGCGACGCGACGACAAAATATCCATGAAACTTCTCTATTGAGAGGTCGTTCAGACCTTTTTAAACTCAGTTTTCCTAAAACTAAAAGAGTTAGGTTTTGGGTATATTATAGGTTTTATATCAGGAATAGCTTAAAGAAATTTAAATCTTAGAAATATACAGGCTGCTCCATTAAAAATTATTAGGGTTATCATATTTGGAAGTTCAGAATTTTACAGCACTTCCGGTTAAACAGAAAGTAGTGTTATAATATTCTCTAAGGTAAGAGTCTATTAAAAGAAGTATTTTAAGCATTTAAAATGTTTGCGTGATGTTCATTTGTTTTCCCATAAAACTGCATAATGTGCTGTCGTTTGGACACTTTCAAACGCCAGTTTCTCAAAACCAAAAGATTTAGGTTATAGAAATATTAAAGATTTTATATATATATATATATATATATATATATATATATATATATATATATATATAAAATTGTCATATGTATTGTTACATAGGGCAGCAAAAACCGGGTGATGCATCGCCGGGCGGGACATAGGAAATCCCATGTAATTTTTAGTGGGGTCAATTATTGGCTCCCCTAATTATTTTAAAGAAAAATTCTATTAAAGTTTATTGAAGAGCATGCAAATCTACGCACATAGTAAAAACTTTAGATTTTTCGGTTAACCCGTTTGCTAGTTAGATGCTAATATATTTTTAAAAATTGTTACATTATTATCGCCTCATATTTATGAACAACAATAAAAATACCAGCTAGCGTGACATTACGTTGTTATTTTGAAATTTAATGCTTTATTGTTATCAAAAAACCGTACAGTAAAAGATTAAAATTTATTTACATCATAACTTTTACAGCTGGGGCGCCATTTTAAGACAATCAAAAACTTTAAAAATAATGTACTCCTTATTAAAGTCGGTAAACCCCACCGTTTAGGCACCAATAGACATCAAAGTTTTGATCAATTTCAATCAAATTACCTACATACATACAGGGTGTCCAGTAACTCAACCGACAAACTTAACCAAGCAGATTCTAAAACAAAAAATAAGAAAAACTTCATATAAACATATAGTCCTAAACGTCTTAGTTTTTGAACTACGGGATGTTAAAAGTTAAAAAAAGTTTTTTTTTTAAATATTTAATACACCGTAGTTCAAAAACTAAGACGTTTAGGACATATGTTTATATAAAGTTTGTTTCTTATTAGTTTGTCGGTTGAGTTACTGGACACCCTGTATGCATGTAGGATCGATTGAAGTTGATGAAAACTTTGATGTCTATTGGTGCCTAAACGGTAAGGTTTATCGACTTTAATAAAGAGTACCTTATTTTTTAAGTTTTTGATTATCTAAAAAGGACGCCCCAGCTTCGCAATAAGTATGTGTCAAAATAAAAAGTTAGGATGTAAATTAATTTTAAGTTTTAAGTAAAGTGCCCTCTGGCGGTATTTAAAAGAAGTACTTTTGTCTTAAAATTTTAGAATTTGCAAAACTCGTTTTATGTGCCAAATATCAAGTGGATTGGTTAAAAATAAATGCAATATGGCAAAAAAACCAAAATAAAAACTAAACTTTGACAGCTTGTAACTCGAAAACGAATGACATTTTGAATAAAAATTATATAAAGCTCTACCCTTATTTTGTCAAGTAGAATCATCCCTTAAGTTTCGTGATTGATTTTGAATCACCCTATATAATTATTTAAATTAAATTTATTTCTATGGTTTGATTAATGTGCTTAATTTTATGTATTAAAAACCCAATTAAAAGTGTAAATTGTAAGTTCCTATAAGAATTTTTACAAGTATTTATCAGTGAAAATCATACATGACTTGTATATAATAATATGATATAATTTATAACAAAGAACATCTTTACCTTTACATTTTCTCCATGTCCCATATTTTTAGTATTTGCATTGCTGCTGATTGCCAAATGTAACAAAACAATAAACATTGTGGTAATGCATTGAGAGAAAATCATTATACCTATATCTAAACTGTTCTTTTACTTCTGCTATTTTATTAATTATGTTAACGTTATGCAATGTCAGATCATTGACGTTACCTTAACCTTAGCTACTTTATACTCTATTGTTGATACCAAATGTCACCTGCGTTGTAACAGAGCAAAGACACCTTCAATCTTGTGGGCGTCACATTTGAAAGTAACCTTAACTGGCATAAACACACTATATCTATAGCCACGGCAGCTTCAAAAAGCTTGGATTTCTCTTTCGAGCCAAAAAGTATTTTTCCGCTTCTAATTTATACACTTTATATGTGTCCCAAATCCGACCTCCTTATTAGAATATTGTTCGCATATCTGGGGCATGGCTTCCCCAACAACCCTAAGCATTCTTTATTCTATTCAAAGAAGAGCTATTCGTCTCATTAATGATCCTTCACTTACAGAAAGGCTTCCCTCTCTTGCCCATCGTCGGGCTGTGGGTGATTTATCGCTTTTTTATAGGTACTTCCATGGCTTCTGCTCTGAAGAATTGTCCAGTATAGTTCCTCCACTCACGGTTCCCAACAGAGAAACTCGCGGTTCCGCGCGTATGCATTCACTATACGGTCCAACTGGACAGGCCCTGAACTTCCCACTTTGTTCGTTCTTTTATCCCTAGAGTTTCTAGATTGTGGAACCTACTGCCCACGGAGGTCTTTCCTTCCCCCAAATCTTCAAGTATTTAAGTCCCGTGTCAACAAACTCCCTCTTACTTCGCTTAAGACACCCACGGTACGTTAGTATTTTGGCTTTAAGCCTTCGTCGTTTGTTTAAAGATAAAAAAATAATGCTAAAGGGCAACGTAGACCAGCAGCAAAATTAATTAATTTATTAATAATTATTTGGGTGAGAGGCTTGCAGCATAGCTGCCATTGGCGGCCAATTTTTTTAGACGTCGTAAGGTACCTCTATACTCTATAGCAGTGACGGCGAACCTTTTTGTATAAACGTGCCATTTTTGTAGAAAAATGTAAAATGATGTCCTTGGCCTGCCATACATTATTTTTAGGGGGCAAAAAATTTTGAATAGCAAAAAAAGTCTTTACTTCCACTCAAATTAAAATATAAAAACAAAAAAATACATCAACATGCTCGTGTGTCCATATTTTTACGTCGCGTACTTGGGCACGCGTGTTATTGGTTCGCCATCCCTGCTCTCTATAGCCATGGTATTAAATAGGTTAAGTTTTAACACCAGTGCCAGAGAAATACAGTTTGTGGTATCACTGGAACCACTGCTTACACAACACTTTTTCATTATTGTTAGGTTGCAACTTCTTCAATTTTAAATATAACATATTTGGGAACACATATTTCAACAAACATATCACTTTCAAAACAACGCATAACAAAAAGCACAAATTCTAGACGTCAGTGACTTGAGTATCAGCTGAAAAATATAGTGAATTTACCCAGTTTTGCCAATTTTTTCCTGTTACTTAGGCTTAAAACAGACGAGGCGGTTTTTGCCGACTCGGCAGCCGAGTCAGCGACGAAAGCGGTGTAAAACCAATGATCTGAAAAATAAATATGGATGATTGCATCGAAAATCATAATAACCCCTACCTGGGCACTGCGCAGTCCCCTTGTGGGCATGCGCAGTAAAAATTTTCTGACTAGCGAAAAACAAACAACAGGACCGGGTTTAACATTTTGTATATGATTCATTTATAAAGAAAATATACCAAGTAATTTTGTTTCTAGGTATACATATTTAAATATTTTATTTTAAGTCTGTATTCGTATTTCATAGCAGTCCCTAGAAAGTAAACCGGTTTTATATTGAGGACTATTTTTTGTTGTATAATTTTTTATTTTTCGGTCGTATCGCTGATTTTATTGAAATTTAGCAAACGGGAGTCCTTAGAAGCACTGATCTCAATTTAAATTCCGTTTTTTTGCTAAAACACCTTATTTTTGATTCATGAGGACCCACTTTGACTCAACCTCAAACCTGCACGAAATTTTTTTCCGCATTATTATCTTCCTTCTTAACACTACCTTGACACAACAAAACTGAATGGTTGGTATTTTATCATAAAAGCAATTAGTTTTGGTATAACTTGTTTAAGGAATAAATCTCAATGCATAAACTGATATTTCTCTCCCGTTGCCGTAGCAGTTGTCGTTCAGTTAAATTTGGCGTGTAATGCCATTGAAATTGTTTATTTTTGGGGTTAGGGCTAAACTGACCTCATATTTGTAATTGAAACCACAAAAAAAAACGCGAAATACAAATATTAAAATTGGTAATGGACCCATAATGGCTAGTCAATTTTTCTACTTTTTGAGATACGCCACTTTGTGATATTGTCGACGAAATTGCTTATGGCTACGTGTTATAACTTGAAAATATGTCAAATTATTTTGATTAAACTGCCATATTTTATTTTGTGTGATTATAAATGCTCAGTCAAATGCTAATACAGGATGTCCGACTATATTTTAACCCATTTTGACCGCGAATAATTTTAGAACAAATAAAATTATCAAAATGCGGTGTTCGCAGAAAGCCTAAGATTTTTTTTTATTTTTCTTTTATAACCTTGCCATTTGGTTGTGACATTTATTTCTTACGAAAACGGCCAATTTTCGTATATAGGGCAAGTTTGATATTTTAAATGGAACGCCTTGTATATTTTTCTATAATCCTTAAATACAATTTTTCCCGTTTAAAAAAATTAACCCAAACCATGACTATTTCAAAAATAATGGATTTGATTGATCTCTAAAAAATTGCCTGCATGGCAATAAAGAGTATTATTTAAAACAGAAAATTTGCTACTTACTCATTATTTAGTTTTGGTTATGTAAAACTTAAATTAAACAAAAGTTAAAAAAACACCAAGAATTACTCACAACGCACAAATGAAACACCAAATAACTATACCTGATAACGGTCGACCGTAGATGGGAGATTGGATTTGGGCTGACCGACGGCGTCAATTTTACCTGGAGTTTACGATCGGGAAATCCCAAATTATAAATTAAATTAAGATGAGTGTGGTCCTGTCACTGTATAGGTTTTCAGTGTTGCAACCACTATATTTATTAAAATACTGCAAATTTTGTCAATGTTGCCAACACTATATTGGGTTTTAAATGAAAAATGCTAACTTTATAAGAACTGCGCATGTGCAAAGGTGTACAGCAATTCTCCCAGTGTGGGGTAAAAATTTCGTGCGCAGGTCTATTGAAAATATATGGGGATCATTTTCTATTAGCAATCCTTTTAATTTTTAGATCATTGTGTAAAACACACGACTCGGCGAGCTGCGACTGCTGGTTACAGAAAAATCAAGTGTTTCGTTGTTATCACGTTTAAGTAAAAAACAGAGGATGCTGTATTTAACAGTCGGCGTCGCTAGTAATTGATTCGGTTATCTGAGAAACCTGTTGAGTGCACTTTATTAAATTTTTGTAAAACTACAAATAAATTATTGAATGTTTTTAACAAAAAAGTTTAAATAAACCTATGTCATAAATGAAGAGTTCCAAATCACAACGCAGTTTTAGGCAAAACACAATTTTAGAAGTAGGTATTTTAAATTTTTACGCCGCTTTTTATTATTTACGGTTAAAAAGTGTTTTAACCAGAATATGTTATATTATAAATATATAAATATAACATTTATTAAATAAAAATCCTTTTTAAACTCCAAAAATAGAAAAAGCGCAATTAAAATTATAAGGTATTATAAACATTGTGTTTTATCAAAAACTGCGATTTGATTTGGGGCTTCTTAAATGTCTTAACTCATAAGATACACGGTGGCAAAAAAATAAATGTTTTTAACACTCTACCATGCTAGATCTCCGGTCAGTAAAACGCTCTGTTTTAGAAACTTCGAAAATTATTTGGGCATGTTTATTGTAACAAAAGGTGTTTGGTGAAGAAAAACACACAGGGTTATCAAAGACTGACCATGAAATTTACTGTAAAAAACACATTATGAACCGTCGCTTGACAGGTTTCTGCACTAAACACATTTTTTTAAAATTAAAAACACTCAGGCGCATGAAAAATATCTACTTTTAACATAAAAACGTTTTTTTTAAATTTCATTATGTAAAGTAAAAGAAAACTCCTTTATTGTTCTTTTCACTGATCATCGGTTAAATCCAATATTTACGTTTCTTTTTCTTTTCTTTACTTTACAATATAGTTAACCCGCAGTTACCAGAGAAAGATATCGTTATCACTTTCATCAGACGAGCTCATTTTACTTTAACACCCAACTAAACTTGACAACAACAAAACATTTGATTTTTCTGTAGCAAGCAGTCGCGGCTCGCCGAGTCGTGTGTTTTACACCGCTTCGTCGCCGACTCGGCAAAAACCGCCTCGTCTGTTTTAAGCTTTACCCTTCCTAGCGTCCACAACAGTGATCCTTTAAAGTTTTCGCTAATATGTTTTACCCTCGAGCTCAGATAGCTTTTTCTCGAGTTTTTAAATAGTAGCAAAGACAATTGTAGTTTCACTCCCAAAACAATGCGAAATTCTTGGTCATTAGTTTGGACGCTGGCTTGGCTGAATTTATGAAGCGGCAAATTATACGTATAGTAAGAACATTTTAAAAGCGCAAATTCGGTACCCTTTGAAAATAATACAAAAAAACATAAAAAAGGCCGTTTGCAATCGGACTATTTTATACAAAGGCGCCGCTCTCCTTTACAGCGACGCGCCGATACACGATGGGATAGAAATCCAAAATTTTGGCCAAAAAGCAACTTTGAAATTTTAATGGCTCATGCTGTGTATTTCAAAGTAGATACTTCAAACTACATGTACGCAAAATTATAAAAGGATATGACCACTTTTATTGGGGTAATAAGAAACCTTAAAATGTATTTTAAGTAAACATAAATATACAACATTTAATCTACCTAGTTTATTATTAGCCTTGTTTACTTAAAAAACTAAAAGAGTTTAAATAATAAGAGCTATTGTTGTGTTTCCGATGCAGTCTCGCGAAGTCTCGCTACTTTTGTCAAAGATTTTTTTATCTTTTTCTTTATCAGTTTTTGTACTTTTCCTACTTTTTGCTACTTCTGAGGGTAAGGACAGATACAAGATTTTTTTATAATTTACAAGGTTTTCCATTTTAAAATTTAATATGTTTTGTCCTACACTGTATATCCTAAAAGATAAAAGCATTCTAATGAAAGATATGGATTCTAAAGAATCTACCCAACATAACAGTGTTTTTATTTATTTTATACGTTAAAAAATCAAAAACTTGGGAAGATGTATCTCTATTACGCTTCTAAGAATAATTTAATATTATTTTTCAGATTTGGATGGTCATATTTCCGAAACTAATTAAGATAGACACATTAAATGTAGTTTTTTTAAGCATTTTAAAAGATTTTTTTGGTGGTGATATAATATTCAGAGTATTCAATTTTAAAAAATCATACCTATTGTCGTACCCTGTATATCATATGAGATAATAATCATCGGATTACTGATTAGAATACTACCAAATTAACCAAACAAGCTGACATTTTAGTTTATTTTGTACAATAAAAAATAATAATGTTAAGGGGGCTGTAAATTTATAATACCATATAATAAGTTTTAGGTACCCAAAAAGCATTTGTAATAATTTATAATATTTTTCCAGTAAAGTCACTTTTAAGTTAGATTGATAAGTTTCAGAATTTTGACCAAAAAATTAATTTCTATCCCATAGTGCGATGACCAGCTGCATCAACCGGAATATCATAAAAGAAATATAGCAAAGGCGGCCGCGAAGACAAGCATGCCGATTTATTTGCTTTAAACTTTTTGTGATTTTTTTCCTATCAAAGAGCACCGAATTTACATTTTTAAACTGTTCCTTCTATACTGTTTACGTGTGTACTCGATGGATACCAGCTTCCAAGCTGATGACCAAAAAATTTAGCATTGTTCTGGGTGTCTATAGTGAAACTACAATTGTCTTTGATAGTAGCCAATCTGTATGAAAGTAGTCTAAAATAAAAGATACTTTTTAATTATTTCTTATTTATTAATTTCAAGTTAAAGTTCTTACAATTATAATACTGGGCAAGTACATTTAAAAACTAAAATTAAAAATATGTATTTACATTTTTAATTTCTTAATACAGTAAAATGTATATTATTAACATGTTTCATTTTTTTATTAATGACAATAGATGTCAGTGTTATCTTTAGGATTGTATGCTTCAATTAAAATTTATACATTATAATATTTAAATTCTTATTACAAAAATACATGTTTTTGACTTTAAAAATGGGCACTTTTTGTTCTCTTGTTATTGTTATTATTATTTTTAAAATATAAAACACTGGTATGCTTAATAAAAAAGATCCTGTTTAAAACATTTTTTTTAGAATAAATAAATTTATACAAGCCAAGTTAATAATATTTTTAAAGAAATCTTTTAAAATCAAGACAATTTCCATTCATTCCTCAGCCTTAAAACCATTTCCAAAGTTTCCTGCCACATATAAAATTCAGCTAAAGTATCAGGACTCACGTAAAACTTCTTCCAATTCATTTCCATCATCAAAACTCAATTCCAACGTCCTTTGTATTGTATATTTTTGATCACTTTCCTTGCAGCTTTCACAAGTTCTCAAATCAAGTGTTTCCACTGGTTCACCAATATTTTCCTTTAATTTATGGTCATAGTAACTAAGTGTTCCATCTTCCAATACGCCCCATCTTCGTTTCCATCTTATGGGATGGTCTGGGTTTTCAATAGCAATTGTGAGATAACCTCTTAAAGTATCTGGCCAGATATTGGAAATCTGGATTGATGCTGTCAATTTGTAACCTTCAGTTCTTTCACCATAATTATGCGTAAGTGAAAACGTTCTATTTTTATGGTTTGCAATTCCAATAAAGGTTTCACCAATCAGTTTCATCTTTGGTAACTTCGATAAACTTCGGGACCGTGAGAAATTGAAGCATTTTTGAGTCACTTCTGAGAATTCAATGGCGTGTAGCTCTATTTTAATACAAAACGTATTTTCAGCGTTATCAAATACGAAGCATCCTCCAAATTCGATCCAGCCTATTCTGTTTGGAGCAGCTATTATTGTACTGTAGACTGTAGTGTTGTACTGTAGAATGCATACAAAGAATTTAGATGAATTTTTATTTTGTTGGGTAAGTAAACTGCATGCCAAATTTCGTATGGATACTCTTCCCAGGTTCCCAGAGGAAGTTTTGGACATTGAGTACAAGTTGTTGAGTAAGGCTTGTCGTCTGGTTTCTAGAAAAGAAAAACATTTAGTTTAATTTATTATTGGTAATTTTCTAGAAACCTGCGGCAACTCCGATTTTAACGAAATTTGGTATAAGGGGGTTTTGGGGCTGATCACGAATCTGAAAGAATTTTGGCGGAAACGTTTTGTTTTTGAGATATTCATCGTCAGACTTAAAATTTAAACTAATCCTATTTTTACAATATTCCCCTTCTTTTGCACACAATTCTTGATATGAAGCTAAAGTGGCACACAATATTTGATTTTCACCTTTTCAAACCCCGTTTTTACTTGTTTACGTATTTTACATTATTTTTTCATTAAATTGCATAGCTATACTTTGAATCATTTTAATCCCAGTGTGCCATGAAGCCCTATGTGTATGTATGGTTGCCGCATTATCAAAGAAAAGCCACGCAATTTAATGCAAAAATAATGTAAAAACGTAGAAAAACGGGGTTTTAAAGGGTGAAAATCAAATATTTTGTGACACTTTAGCTTTAAATCAAGAATTGTGTGCAAAAAGAAGGAGGAATATAGTGAAAATAAGCTTAGTTCAAATTTGAACTTTGATGATGAATATCTCGAGAACAAAACGTTTCCGCCAAAAAAAATCTTTCAGATTCGTGATCAGCGCCCCAAAAACCCCTTATACTAAATTTCGTTAAAATCGGAGTTGCCGCAGGTTTCTAGAAAATAACATTATTATTTAGTAAAAGTATTTTAAAATTCGAAAAATATACAGTGTGTCCCAGAACGGTGTTACAAGAGGACAAATGGACAAAAAATTCTTGAATTTTAAGACAGAATTTTGAGAAAACTGTTTGCATGATCCAAAACTAATAAATAGAAAATTTTACTCCAGTTGGTATTATCAATTGGTATTATACAGGGTGAGTTATAACTTAAAATATAAAAATTCAAAGGAACTAACTACTTTTATTTTTAAAAATAGAACAACATTGTATGAGTAAATGTTGTGAGAGAAATAAATTTTATGTCAAAATCTGAAGTTTAAAGCATAAGAGTAAACAAAATAATTGTCAATTTTTACATTTCGCATTACAACTAAAATAATGGGCAAGAGAGAGAGCAAAATTTAAAGGAAATTTATTAATTTTAAATATATTTTTTAACATTTGCTGCTTTAAGCCAAGTACTTTAAAAATTGTAAGTGCATAATGTTAAAAATTGACAAAAATTATTTAATTTTTTAACTTTCAATTTTGTCATGAAAGTTAATTTTCTACAACATTTACTTATACAATTTTTTCCCAAAAGGACGTTTAAAAATTTCAAAATTTTTGGTTCATTTGTCCTCTTGTAACACATATCCTGGGACACACTATATAAACAGCGTACCTTTGGAAGCTCTTACCAAATGGGAAATTTTTAGTTATGAACTTAACAAAATAAAGTGCTTCTTCATAAAAGTTCTGCTTAATGAGAAAATACATTTTCACAAAATTAATATAGGGGGTATTTCATACCTACAAGACAAAACTTTAAAGGTTAATTTCTTATGGAATTTCATGAAGAAAAGTTGCTATAAACATATGTCAGGAGTAAGTTTTTTTAAAGTCGATATTTTAGAAATATATCACATAGGAAGCCAGATAACGTATGTCCTAAAAGTTTTGGCACAAAACTCATTGTCTTTAATTTTAACAAAAACAAAATAATATCAAGTTGCCTTTGAAAACAAAAAGTTTATTTACTTTATTTACTGTCAGTTGAGATTTATTTATTTTAAAGTTTTCGCTTTAAGATTTCGTATAAATTAGAAATAAGAAAAAGTATCTACAAGTTAGTTGGGCGGATACCCAAAGCTGAAACCTGTCGAATATTCCAGAATGAAAACATTTCACGCAGAACCATTTATAGAACAATAGCGGAGTGCGAGCAGGAATACCAAGTCTGAATCTCCCAAAAGTGGAAGACCACGTGCATTTACCGCACAGAGGTCAGAGAGATTGGTGAGAAGAGCAAAAAACCAGATTGACAGACATTCGCAGAAATTTGCGTCTGGTAGAGCAGAATGGGCCACTCCACATAATTCGATAGTATAGTTTAGTTAAGTATTGAGTTGTAATTTATGATAACTAGTTAGTGTTTAAATAAATTTCTTCATTAAAAAAAACCGATAAATATTGTGTGCCAAAACTTTTAGGACATACGTTACTAAAAAAAGTACGATACTACGAAGTTATATTTTTGTTTGTTTTAAAGGAAATAAATATAAAAACTACGTAAAAAATCAATGAAGTACATTTTTCTTTAAATAATATTGGCTGTGATGCCCACTGAGACGCAACCCGTGCACGGTACGTTAGTATATAGGACTTCGGCCTTCGTGGATTGTCCAAAGATAAAAAAAAACGAATCCAATAAACTTAATCTTGTTAGAGCTTTAAAAGAGCTTTATTGCATCAAACAAATTATCAAATTTTAACCAAATTTGCCTAAGGGTATTTAAGATATTTATAAAACAGTATTTATAGGAATTTTTCTTTTTAAAATAAACAATCACCCTTTAAAGTTTTGTACCGTAGTTAGGAAATTCCCTGTATATTAATTTAAAAACAAGTCCTTTTCAAGCATTTCTATATATTCAACATACAAATATTTTTGTGGAAACGTATTTTCTTATCAAGCAGGACTTTTTAAAAGGAGGCACTTTTTTCGTAAAGTTAATAATTAAAAAGTTTCCCATTTGGTTAGAACTTCCGGAGACAAGCTGTATATTTTTCAGTGCTAAAAATTATCACCTGCAATCAAGTTTTACCTGGTTTTCAAGGTTTCCGCCTAACTTTTTGTCTCGTATAAAATAAATAAAAATATCAGTTTTTGAGTTAACTCAGGCATTAAATATGTTTTAGGTATACAAGGTACCACAAAAACATATACATTTTTTAAATGGATTACTCTGTATATTTTAATAATTTTGAAATTTTTATTGAGTTCTACATTAAAATTGTCTAATACACTATACGTCAATTATTGGTTTTGAGATATAAAGGGCATCTCACTATACTTATTGACAAATATACGTTTTAACTAGCTCACCCGGCAAACGTTGTTTTGCCATATAAATAATTTTTAAGTAATTTCTAGCCTAAAAATAAAAAAAAATGTTAAGGGTGGACAACCCTTATCACTAAGGAGTATGAAAAATAGATGTTGGCCGATTCTCAGACCTACTCAATATGCTCACAAAATTTCATGAGAATCGGTCAAGCCGTTTCGGAGGAGTACGGGAACGAACATTGTGACACGAGAATTTTATATATAAGATTTTATAAAAATAATTCTGTTACTGCCAGTGTGGCAAATAATGTGATAACCTGTTATTAACTACCTTTAATTGTAAGAACTATTAATGGGTAGATCAGCTATTTGGTTTATTTTAGATACGTATTTACTTATTGAACTTATAGTGGTATTATAAATTTTTGATGTAGAATTCAATAGAATCAAGATTTGTTAAAATTTTTATATTTTTTCTGCAAGAAAAACCTACTTGCAAATAAACATTTATATTTAATTTAGTAATATGTACTCTCAAGTTATTTATGTGTGTTCTTTACAGGGGTTTTATTTATATTTCGCCTCCCACTTTTAACTAACTCCAACAAGGATAGAAAAGAATGTCCTGTATAAAAGTTTCACACTTTTTCATTTATTATTTTTTGATCTCAGAAAAAGAAAGAAATGAACATCAAAAACTCAAATGAAATGAAGAGGAAAACTTTTATTTAAATGAGACACCCAGTATATTATGTCATTATTAAAGATTTTTAAAAACATAGATATATCAACTGTGGTATTTTTTGTAATACCTTTTTAATGATGATATAATATACAGGGTGTTCTATTTTTAAAAAAGTGTACTTTTTATTTTTCTTTTTTATGCTTAAAACATAATAGATAAAAAGTATGTTACTTTTATACAGAACGTTTTTTTCTATCCTTCTTGGTTGCAGGACGTTAAAATAAAAAAACAAAAAATTTCTGAAAACACTTATTTTCGTAAAAATTGTTATACTGGATATAAACCCTTTTTTAATAAGTATTTATTATTTTGTTAAATAATTATAAAACCTTATTTAAAAAAATGTGAAATAGACATAAGCGACTCATAGTTTGGATTTAGACAAGGACTGGGTACAAGGGAAGGACAGTCGCAACGCAGGTGCTTGTTCAGTATTGCTACGACCAAAGAAAGGATGTATGTCTGTGTTTCATAGACTACGAGAAGGCATTTGATCGAGTACAGCATCATAAACTAATGCAACTCCTTAAGAAACTTGACTTAGACCAGAAAGACATCCGCTGCATCGAGAATCTATACTGGGACCAAACTGCACAAGTAAAGCTGGACAATGATCAGTCCAACACCATTCAAATTAGAAGAGGAGTTCGACAGGGGTGCGTTTTGTCGCCACTCTTGTTCAACCTTTATTCGGAGGCGATTTTCCAGGAAGCTTTGGAAAACGTGGAAATGGGCGTTAACGGAGTATGGATTAATAACATTCGTTATGCTGATGATGCGGTTCTGATCGCCGACAATATAGACGATCTACAACAGCTGGTAAATATCGTTGGAGAACACAGTACATCCATGGGCCTGAACATCAATACCAGAAAAACAAAATTCATGATCATCCCCAGAGATTTGAATACGTTTGTAAACTCCAGTATAACATTCAATGCAATGCCCATAGAGAGGGTGGACAAATTCAAGTACCTGGGTACGTGGCTTTCTGAGGACTGGACATCAGACAAAGAAATAAAGTGCCGCATTGAACAGGCTCGACAGGCATTCCTGAAGCTTAGGAGTGTGCTTACCTGTTCTGACTTTGACCTTGATTTGAGACTAAGATTCGTAAAATGCTACGTTTGGTCGGTGCTTCTTTATGGTGTGGAAGGTTGGACCCTGAAGTCGAGTGCTATCAATAAATTAGAAGCTTTCGAGATGTGGCTATATCGTAGGATCCTTAAAATACCGTGAACTGCGAGAATAACAAATGAGGAAGTTCTTAGACTTATAAACAGAGAACGCGAATTATTTGAAACAATCAAGAAGAGAAAACGGCCTATCTGGGATATATCATGCGGAATGAGAAATACCAGTTTTTGCAACTGATGATCGAGGGCAAGATTGAGGGCAGAAGAGGCATAGGAAGGAAGAAATTGTCTTGGCTGCGAAACATCAGGCAATGGACAGGACTGCGTGATATACAAACACTAATACACACCGCACGGAGGAAAGAGGACATGGAACATGTGATCGCAAACATCCATTAATGGATATGCATACGAAGAAGAAGAATTTTTAAAAGGAAAAGATCCCACAATGCTTCTTATATTAACTAAACAAGATACAGAAAAAAGCAGTATTTTTATTTGCCTAATCTAAAGAAAGAAAAAAATTACACACATTTACACAGTCAGTGGCGTACCGTTTTTTGTTGGAAATATTCCTTTGGTTGTCTCTCGAGACGCCACTGGACTTACTAAATATAATTAAGTTAGTGATTAATTACCCCCTAATGTCATTAATAATATTGACAAATTAACACAAAATTGAGTAAAGAATAGTTAGGATATTAAAAAAAATAGATTTTTTTTTGAAATTTTAACACCCAGTAGTTTTAAAACTAAGACGTTTAGAACATATGTTCATATAAAGTTTTTTTCTTATTTTTTGATGAAAAATCACCTCCTAAAATTTCTTGCAGAAATGCCATGTATAATATTACTTATGAAAAACTTACTTGAGACAAGTATAGTTCGTTCAATTTCTAAATGGGTAGGACTGCCCATAAAACTCCTTGATTTAAGGTGCCCATACTCCAAAGATTTCTCGGCCTGCTCGATTAAGTGTTCATTATCGGATATTTTGCTGCGTATTTGTGTGGAGGATTTTTCACCAAATGTAGTAAATAATGTCTTGATCAGATTACAAGTTTTACAAAAGTTGTCTCTGGGTTCACATAACGTTGCTGTGGAGGAAAACATGCAAATAGTGCGCCCGGCATGTTTGATGGTATGATTTGATATGTATTCCTGCAAAAAAACATATTTTAAATGGATTGGCTAGAATACCTTTACAATACAGGGTTGCCCACCATATACGACACGGTCTGTAGCTGGATAACCATGGGGTTTATAAAAAAAGTAAATACTGGAACATATACAGGTCGGATAAGACCACAGTATAAAATTATTTTAGTCTATACAGGGTGTCTCAAAAAAGTATGACGTATCAAAGTTATATTTTTTTAAATGGAACACCCTGTATTTTATGACGGTTTTAGATTCTACTTTTAAAAAATAACTTAAGTTTGTTTATAGTACTCATGTCTAATTTTATTCGTTTTTGTGATATTTGATTTTTTTGAAAAATGCAGAGGTAAAATTAAATTGAATTTACTTTAACACTTTTAACACCTTTAAAACTTAAAATATGTAACAAGATTAGGAAAAGTCTGCCATATCATACGTAGGTCAATTCAAAATCAAATATTGTACAGGATGATCAGAAATAATTTCAATTTTTTCAGAAAATCAAATAGCCATATCTCTCTTATTTTAAAAGGAACACCCTGTATTTTTTACGTCACGTGATGACAAACCAAATGCTCTTTCAAATGGTGTATAGGTTGCCTATACCTATCTTTTATACTTTTTTAGTAAATTCCGTTTTAACATATTTTTATTCCAAATGTCTATATTTAAATATGGCTGAAAATACAGGGGTATAATTTCTAAGGTTACTTTAGGAAGAAACGTTCATATAAACAAATGTCCTAAACCTCTTAACTTTTGAGATACAGAGTGTTAAATTTTCAAAGAAAATCTATTTTTTTAAATATCCTAACTATTCCTTACCCAATTTTGTTTTTATTTGGAAATATTATTAATGACATTAAAGAGGTAATTTATCACTAACTTAACTACATTTAATAAGTCCAGTGGCGTCTCGAGAGGCAAGTGAAGGAATATTTACAACAAAAAAACGGTACGCCACTGACTGTGTAAATGTGTGTACAATTTTTTGTGCTTTCTTTAGATTAGGCAAATAAAAATACTGCTTTTATGTCTTTTCCTTGTTTCTGTATCTTGTTTAGTTTAAGAAAAACCTTAAAAAAATCACTTAATTGCATATTTTTTGACCATAAAGAAGCATCTTTTCGTTTAAAAATTAGGTTTTATAATTTTTAATTAGCAATTATGTAACAAAATAATAAATACTTATTTAAAGAAGGTTTATATCAGTATATCAGTTTTACTAAAATAAGTGTTTTCAATATTTTTTGGTTTTTGAAAATTTAACACCCTGTATCTCAAAAGTTAAGACGTTTAGGACACATGTTTAATGAACTTTTCTTCATCAAAATAAGCTAAGGAATCATACCCTGTATTTTCGGCAATTAATTAAATTACACCCTGTATAAACTAACTCTAACTTCATTAATCGACAGTAAAACAAGCAAAAATATTAAATTTGACCTTTTAATTAGTGTACATCTTGATTTGTGTAGTTTCACCTGAACGATTTAACCAAAATTAATAACTTCAAAGCTTACTTATCGTATAATATCTATTTTTGCTTACTATTTGCTAATACTTTAGAAGTAAAACCCAACACTGATTACTTTGTCATTTTTCTCTTGGGTTTTATCAGGTTCAGGTATAAAGTGTGGAAAGGACCTAATTGTACTTATTGTACTTTAATAAGGTTTTTGGTACCTACGTGAATAATCAGAAGTACGATATCATTAACTAATTGATACATTTTTACAAGAGGGGTTCGCTAAGAAAGAAGTGTCCTTAGTTTATTAGGGTTTAGAGACCCTAATCCATTTCTTGTGCTTCAAATGATAATACCATATGAATGAAAATTACCTAGTTTTTTTTATGAATAGATATGTATAATACAGGTACTACAGTAAGGTTGTTTTTAGAATTGTGCAAAAAGTTGTCCTAGGTATAGAAGGAACAGTTTAAAAATGTAAATTCGGTGCTCTTTGATAAGAAAAAAAAATCACAAAAAAGTTTAAAGCAAATAAATCGGCATGCTAGTCCTCGCGGCCGCCTTTGCTTTATTTCTTTTATGATATGACGGTTGATGCAGCTGGTCATCGCACTATGGGATAGAAATTATTTTTTTTGGTTAAAATTCTGAAACTTACTAATCTAACTTAAAATGATGTGCTTTTTGCTGGAAAAATATTATAAATTATTACAAATGCTTTTTGGAAACCTAAAACTTATTATTATGTATGTTATTATAAATTTACACCCCCTTTAACATTATTATTTTTAATTGTACAAAATAAACTAAAATGTCAGCTTGTTTGGTTAATTCGGTAGTATTCTAATCAGTAATCCGATGATTATAATCTCATATGATATACAGGGTACGACAATAGGTATGATTTTTTTAATTGGATACCCTGAATGTTATATCACCACCAAAAAATCTTTTAAAATGCTTTAAAAAATACTACATTTGATGTGTTTATCTCAATTAGTTTCGGAAATATGACCATTCAAATCTGAAAAATAATTTTAAATTATTCTTAGAAGCGTAATAGAGATACATCTTCCCAACTTCTTTTATTTTTTAACGTGTAAAATAAATAAAAAACATTGTTTTGTTGGGTAGATTCTGTAGAATCCATATCTGTGTCTGTCCTTACACTCAGAAGTAGGAAGGCAATTGTAAGTACAAAAACTGATAAAGAAAAAGGTAAAAAATCTTCGACAAAAGTAGCGAGACTTCGCGAGACTGCATCGGAAACACAACAATAGCTCTTATTATTTAAACTCTTTTACTTTTTTTAGTAAACAAGGCTAATAATAAACTAAGTAGATTAAATGTTGTATATTTATGTTTACTTAAAATACATTTTCAAAATTCTTATTACCCCAATAGAAGTCGTCATATCCTTTTATAATTTTGCGTACATGTAGTTTGGAGTATCTACTGAAATACACAGCATGAGCCATTAAAATTTCAAAGTTGCTTTTTTATGTTTTTTTGTATTATTTTCAAAGGGTACCGAATTTGCGCTTTTAAAATGTTCTTACTATAACTCTAAATACAAATTGATCCTTGGGTTTTTCCAAATTTTTAGTAACGTTCTTCTATCAGAAGAGTGGGGCTCTCGAACTTTAATTTACTTAAAAAAGTTTTGTTTTTGCAAATAGGTCAAGACAAAAAAATTGTCTTGTCTAAGAAGGTCTTGTCTTGAAAAACTTGACACTTTTTGACAACTCATTTCTTGCCTTGATTTAGGAAATTTCAAGACTTCTAAAACTTCGTGATGTATGTATAAGTTTCCTTGCGCCAAAGAATATCGTATTAAAAAATCCGAAAGATCTAGCAAGTTCTAATTTCTTTTTATGATCTAAGAGTAAGGTTCATGTTTTGGGCTTATCCTGTATACTTGGGAAAACAAAATTACAGTTGTTTATGTGATTCTAGGAAATAATATACAAACAAATTATATTTGTCTATCAACTTTTAAAATCTTTACTTATAACTTTTATCTTTATTCTTCAAAAATACCCTGAATAGCTTCAACAAAAAATAGTTTCTTTTAAAATTACTTGTTTCTTGCCAAAAAATATTAACAAATCCCAAAGTTTTTTTCAGTTTTCTACGATTATATTTTTGGGTACTTTCAAAAACCAAATATAAATTTGAAAGAACTTTTAGGAAAATAATTTTGTTTAATACAAGTACCAAAATCATTCCAAAATAAAAGGTATTTTTAATTAGTAACTGAACACATATTAACGTCGTTATTTACCGCATCCAATAACAGAAAAATGTTCTTTGATTAACACCGAAAAAACCATTTAATTCAAATTTTATTATCGTCAGGTTGGTCGAATTGCTTCTTATCTTGCGACGTTGCCTTACTTTGTTCGACTTTCTACTCAAATGTTCTGTCGCTTTGTTGTTGTCTTTTCGTGTATTAATATTGTTACGGACTTCTTTCTCTGTCATTTTAATCATAAAAACATAACAACCTAATATTTTTGTATTATTATCACAAGCTGGCAACAACCATGTCGCCATTTTACGCCACTCAAGGGGTATGCCGTCAAAATTTGTTTTGAATTCTCTATATGAGCTAGCAGTCAAGATCGGCATTAAGAAAATATACCTCTCATCTGTTAATTAAATGAAATAATATTTTATAGGCAGATTTTTAATGTAGTGAATGCAAGTAAAACAACATCTGCCAGCATAGGTCTGCTACGACTAAAAACTGCTGAATTAATTTCATTGTGGTTAAATTTATTTATAATTTGTTGCCTTTACATGTTA